>LKNJ01007954.1:6442-17432 GCA_002120245.1 Maccullochella peelii | reverse complement strand
CAAGGTACTTGTAGCTGTCCTCAACATCTGCTATGTCGCCTTCTGGCAGTCTAATCCCTTTAGTTATGACTACCTTCCCTCTCTTGGATACCATCCGACCACACTTATCTAGTCCGAATGACATTCCAACGTTGTTGCTGTAGATCCTGGTGGTGTGGATCAGTGAGTCGATGTATCGCTCACTCCTGGCATACAGCTTGATGTCACCCATGTAGAGGAGGTGGCTGATGGTTGCTCCATTCCGTAGCCACTCTTTGTGATGATCTGGCTGAGAGGGATCAGACTTATGCAGAACAGCAGCTTGGACAGAGCATCTCCTTGGTATGTGCCGCACTTGATGGTGACTTGTGCAATTGGCTTGCAGTTGGCCTCTAGGGGCGCTTTCCACAGCCCCATTGAGTTCTTGATGAAGGTTCTTAGAGTCCTGTTGATGTTGCACAGTTCCAAGCAATCCAGAATCCATGTGTGAGGCATCGAGTCGTAGATTATATATATACATATATATATATATAAAGTAGCTGACCATGAGAATATTTTGCATGCACAGTGTTACAATCAAGGGAGAAACTTTAAGTTTGAAAAGTTTTAAGAAAGGGTCAGGTGAGGAAGCCAGCAGTTTATATGGCAGTGAATGAGAGCTGGACAGTGCTCTATCTATCAATTAAGGGTTTAGATCTCAAGTACTCTAACTCCTGTGGGTTAAATGTTTTGGAGGGAGATGAGGCTTGTGGCTACATTTTAAGGTATTCAAACTGCGGGACTGAGAGCAGTTTAGACAGGTTTTTTTCTGGTATAGAAAAACCACTGCTCCACACTCACAGACTACAGCTGAACTCACAATGGAGTCTCAAAATGCCCGTACAGTCACTTTTGACTTAAACTGCTCCAAAACTGTAACACTTCATAAGAGTTATATGCACTGTTTGATATATATTTGATTTTTGTTGCGCAAATTGTTTGGGAGTTGTTTTATGTGTGTTGGTGTGGCCCAGCACTCACAATCGTAATAATAATAAATGCTGATAAAAATTACCTGCAACAGACGCTGTTATTGTAAATCAATCATAACAATGAGGTGTGATTTTAAAAAAATCCATTATTTCACAATTTCATAGTTATGATATATTTTGTCTGCATTAGTCATATTATCATTTATTTTATAATTTCTAATTTATTTATTTTATTTTGTACGGTTTTGGCCTCCACATACTGACCCTAACAGGCTGATATTCAGGTTCATTCTGCCTTTTTATGGCAGTGTGTAACTATGCAGCATTTGAGCACTTGTAACCAAAAACCACTTTGTCTGTGCTGTTGTGTTTAAGAGGTAAATCTCACCGATACACTTGGCACCATCAGGGCTGGCGTGGTAGCCGTGGCTGCACATTATAATCTTCTGCTGGCACGTGTAGGAGCCCACTGTGTTGATACAGTTGAAGCCAGAGCTGCATGGCGCACTCAGGCTGCTGCACTCATTTATGTCTGCAGAAACACAGAGAGAGAGAGAGAGAGAGAGAGAATCAAGCCTCAAAACAGCTGAAAGAATGACTGTAATGATTGCTTGGAGGTTTAATCCTGAGTGACAGGCCTACCTATGTTTACTTCCTCCCAGTAATTTTAACAGAACAATTACGTAGTCGTGTATTTACTTGTTGACTTGTTGGCGGTAATCATGTCTTCTTAATACATAGTGGTTCCAATACTATATGAGGAGCAGTGTTGATGAAGCAGATTAGGAACTGTAGATTTATTACATGTAGTCAGGTGGATGTGGGTGGTGGACAAAATAACAGAGACACTGAATAGGATTTTGACTTTAAAGTAACCAAATGAAAATCACAAAGACAGCCAAGCTGAATTATAATTATTGTGTCTGTTAGCTTTTTTAAGATATTTTTTCTGGCATTTTTTGCCTTTATTTGATAGGGACAGCTGAAGAAAGACAGGAAAGGTGCCATCAAAAAGAGAGAGGATAATAATAATAATAATAATAAACTTTATTTATATAGCACCTTTCATACAGTTGGTGTAGCTCAACGTGCAAAAAAAACTTTCTCCCTGTTATATAAGAGCGGAACCAGTTCAAAACACTCCCAGAGAGGCCAACCCTGTTCTCAAGGCGCTCAATGAGAATGTTGTGATCAATTGTATCAAAGGCAGCACTTATATCTAATACAACTAGAATGGAGACCTTGTTGGCATCAGTGCTAACCCTAAGATTGCTGGCAACTTTGGTGAGGGCTGTCTCAGTGCTGAAACTTTTCTAAAATATTATTTTTGTTCAGGAAATTGGTAATTTGGTTAAAAACAACCCTTTCAAGTATCTTACTTAAAAACGGGACATTTGATATACGCCTATAGTTATTTAAGACATCAGTATCTAGGTTTGTTTTTTTCAGCAGATGTTTTATATCTGCAATGTTAAAGGATTCTGGAAAACATCCATTTTCAAGTGACACGTCAATGAACTTTCTAACAGAGTGATGCATACAATTAAAACAATTCTTAAAAAATGTAGTGGGGACTGGGTCAAGGCAGCACGTGGAAGACTTACTTTCATTCACAAGCCTATATAGTTCCTGATGGGAAATGGTGTCGAATTTCGACATGTTTGCAGTAATTTTGCTAGGCCGATTGACGTTATCATCTATGAGAATAGTGCTCTTATGGAGGTAAATTTGTTGTTAAAAAATACTGCAAATTGCTCACATCTAGTGGAGGAAAATTGGTCTAGCACGTCATTGACAGGGTCAGGATTGAGCAACCGGTTTATAGTTGTGAATAGTGTTCTAGGATCATTCATGGAGAAATGAGCCCTTCTGGCATTGCGTATGGCTGAGTTAAAAGATGTTATTTGTTCCTTGTAAATATTAAGATGGACTTCTAGACCAGTTTTCCTCCACTTTCTTTCCGCTGCTCGACAAGATCTCTTTCGCTCACGAACAGAATCTGTCACCCATGATGATATTTTAGCAAATGATCTCTTTTTTTCCCTGAGTGGTGCAACTATATTTATAATATTAGTCAGGTTGCTATTGAAAAAATCTACCATTTTGGTTACTGAGCCGTTTATATCAGATAGATTGGATACAGTAATCAGATCAGAGAATTTACGCTGAGTTTTGGTGTCTAGTGACCTTTTGCGAAGAGTAATTTCTTTTGTGCTTGTGGGTGCCGGTAAAAAGGCATCAAAAAATACACAGAAGTGATCAGAGAACGTAAAGTCAATCACAGAAACATTAGCAACATATAGACCTTTTGACATCACTAGGTCGCGTGTATTCCCAAGACGGTGGGTGGGCTCAGTGACATGCTGGTTGGAGTCTAGATTCTCAAGTAGTGTTTTGAATTCCAGTGTCAAGGATTCACCGTTTGTGGGATTATTAAAATGTATGTTAAAATCACCAGTAATGACAATCCTGCCGTGGCTCAGAATGATAGAGGATAGAAATTCAGAGAATTCAGACATAAAACCAGGATTGGGCTTGGGAGGATGGTAAATGACAGCACAGAGGACAGGGTCTGCGCTGCACAATTTGAATAAAAGTACCTCAAAGCTTATAAAGTTATTGACAGGTAGCTGAATACATTTATAGCGTTTTTAATATACAGCAGCAAGTCCACCACCACGATCACTGGGTCTCTGGAATTCAAGCTTAACTTTTCATATTCCAGAGGATATAGTTCAGGAAGTTGGCTGTACTCATTTGGCTTCAACCATGTCTTAGTTAAAAACATAAAATCAAGATCTCTGGAAGTGATAAAATCATTTAGAAGAAAAGTTGTTAGTCATTTATCTCACATTAAAAAGGCACAGCTTAAATATTGAAGCCTGGTGGTGTGTGGCCGGGATAGTTGATTTTATGTTAAAAGGGCAGCAGAAGGACTGTAATTAAGTTGGTAACATTAACATCTTTTTTTGTTTTGCATTTTGAAAAAAATAACCTTGGGGTAATAATAACTGGTATTGCTGCAACAGCAGGATTAGGTAAAGTAGGGGGGGCGGGGGGGCTTTATCTAGGGTATAGGTCTTAGTAGATAGGGAGCTAGCAGTTTCAGCAGGCCTGGCACCCTTAGTTAAAATACCCTTTGCACTAAATAGTGGTGGGATAGACAGCTCAAAGTCTGTATATGCGTTTGTAGTGGATACATTACCAAGAGTATGCTGTGATGGAGATAGTTGAGAATTTGTCAGTACCAAACCTGCTGTATCTCAGTAGGATGAAGAGCAATGTGATGTGAGCCTTTGCATGAGAGCAGGGCCAGTTCAAAATTCCAGGATAGAAGACGAGAGCCATTATGGTTCAGGTGGAGACCATCACGCTTAAAGAGCTCGGGTCGGTTCAGGAATGAAGTAAAGTTGTCCACAAAGGGGATATCCCTGCTGCTACAGTGTCTTTTCAGCCAGACGTGTAACTGGCGAACACAGCTGAATTTTAAGTCACCAAAACAGGGGGGCGGTAGCAGACTGGAGATTACACACTGCTTTCCAGATTCTAGCAGTGTCAATTAAGGCAGTCAAGTCAGACTTGAGTTTCTGAGATTGTTTGAATTTCAGGTCATTAATTGCATGAACAATCACGGTGAATGCAGAACTGTGTTGCTGGAGGTGACGAGTTAATGTCCGTAACACCGGCATCTGGGTGACAGAAAGTTGCCATTTTGGGGAGCACCACGTGACGAACCACGGATGATCTGACAATAATGGCAGAGATGTGCTGGTTCCTGTAACGGACATGCTGGGTTCGACGGTTGAGAGGCTGGGCACGAGCGAAGGATAGCCGACTCGTGGTAAGTGGCAGTGCGAGCCTCCAGGCGACGTTTAGCGGTTTCCCGAGTGGAGTAGCCCTGTTTTGGACGCTTAGCAGCATCTTCAATACAAGGAACAGCAGGCAGCAGAGGTGACCTACGACCTGCAGCAGTAGTGGAGCCGGCCGTCAATCCAGGGGCAGCAGCTGATGTATCAGGCAGAATAGCTACCTCCTCCAGGGCTTGGTATTTGTTGCTTAGCTGAAGAGCTATGGGTGCGGGAGTCCGAGGCTAGCTGTTATCGCGGCTCTTGCCATTCCTCACCAAAGCCCATGGTTCAGAGGCACAGGGAGTGGAACAGGCATGGGAATTCGGCCTTCCTCCAAGGGTGGGCCACTCATCTTCCTTCAAGTCCAGGGGACGCGTGGATGAAGTCAGATCGCTGCCAGTAGTGACGGAACCGAACCATGGGAGAGTGGTGTCATTGCTGTCTGACACCGGGGATGAGCACTTAGGCGGGCTGAGACCGTGATGTCCGTAAGCAGAAGTACTCAGGACCGATAGGTGTTTAGCCTGTGCTGTGGCCACAGATGAAAATTCCAGAATTAACTGATCCTTCAGTTTAAGCTCAGTTTCAAGGCGACTGATATTGTTCTTTAGCTTGGAGTAAGCAGGTAGGCAGTTCCCACACACATCCCGCGCACGTCCGCCATGTTTACATCCGCCATATTGGTTAAAATATGAACCAACCGCCAGGATGGCATGCAGCAAAGGGCCCAGGCCCAGGAGTCAAACCCATGCCACTGCTGTAAGGACTCAGCCTTAATATATGGTCACGCTCTACAAGGTGAGCTACCGAGGCATCTGTGTCCATTAGCTTTTAAACATCACTATGTGAACTGATAAAGCAGCTTGAGGGAATGAACAAAGCAGGTAGCAGGTGCGTAAGTCACAGAATTTGCAAAACTATGACAAGAGGGGTTAGCCTGAAAAACCATAATGAACATTTCCAAACCACAGAAGAAGCAGAAGAGTTCCAAAGCACTCCAGTTTACCTTTGGCGAAAGCTAAAGGAAGCCTTCCACTCTCAGTGATGGGTCTGTAATGTATGTGCAATCACTGCTGGGAGTCATCAGGCTTTATGATTATGATGGTTGCCTGGTAACTTCACAGACAAGACTCCAGGAAGTCCCTGCACCCACCCAGCCAAGAAATAGTCCAGCACATATAGAATAAAACTACAGCTTGTGTAGCTTCATATTTAACAGACAGATATGTTCGATATCTCTCAGCAAGGAAGCATGAAAGCAACTATTTCTTTTCAAAAAAATTATATTTTGGTATTTTGGCTAGCTGACAGGACAGAGATGACAGGAAATGAGGGGAGAGAGTTGGGGGGATGATGCAAACTAGGGACGCTGTGGTTGATGGTTGACACCTTAACCCTTAAACTACCAGGCCGTCCTGAACTATTAATTCAAAGCGGAGCAATTGATATTTTTATAATGACAATATATGAAATGACAATGTGAAAACAATGTTACAATGTGAAAGGGGTCGCTTGTAGTGACGAACCTACAGAGATTTATGACCTGAATCTGCAGCTCCCCTCGGCTTTACTTTACTGTTTTGGTTCCCTCTCACTGCTCTCATAGCATTGTTTTGGGCCGCAGCAGGACAAGGAGCACTGAAGCTGTTCTGAAGATAAGACTTGGCCTTACTCTCTATTAGCTATTTAATGATCATGTGTTATGAGTTTCCATCAGCCAGCAGAGAGCAGCACTGACAGTCTCTTACCGATACAGTTGCCATGGGAGTCCTGTGTGAAGCCGCTGATGCACTTGTGTTTGGCATTACACAGGAAAGAGCCCACAGTGTTCTCACACACAAAGCCCATACCACAGTTATGGGTTCGCAGAACACATTCATCAATGTCTGGAAGAAAGAACAGATAAACACAAATTCAAAGAGTCGCCTTGACAAATCAAATAATCCACACTTGTAAAGAGTTAAGAGTGTAAGAGCTTCAGTCTGAGCTCTCAGCTTGTTAACAGTACAGTAGGTGGCACTGTGGCTCAAGCACAGAATAAACATGTGCAGCATCCCAGAAATTCAAACTTTCACTGTCAATGTTTAACTCGAGGAAAAATTCCCCATCCCATAAAAACATCACTTCCTCCAACTCTGTAATTAACAGAAGTTGAAGAAAACTTCTTAAATGACAGTTATTGAATCTCATGAGCGATGGATGGAGTTTAAATAGAAGATTTGTTCTTTTGTGCGAGCTCGTTTCTCAGGAGTTCACATTATATTGGGTCCTCTGAGACTTGTCCTGTGGCACACAAGCTGAAAGTCTTAATTTGGGTTTTTCTCTACCAATCATCATCAGAAGGATACATTTCCAACGCCCCAGCACAGATCTCTCCGTTCCTTCGTGCAGCTAATTGGTTTTCCCCATGTTGGATGGTCGACGAAATGTTACCTTCATTATCTAGCTACATTGATTAGTCCTCCCTGGTGCCAAGTGCTGATGACATGAGTCACAGCTTCAAAGTGCTTTACTGCCCGTGCAATGCTTCCTCTCTGGACAATTATCTTGTCACATACCGAACCTGGGTATCTGCTGAAGCACAAACATCACTACTGGGGCCAAAAAGCATACATCTTAATGAAGACTTGCTGACTGAGCTGAGTTGAAGTCATGACCACAGACATACAATTGCCACAGTATGTCAGGAATCTCGGAATCACAATTATTGTAAAAAAAATCATATAATTCTGATTTCTACACATTCCTCTGAGGATTTGTATAGATTTTTCTCTCACCAATGTTGATTGTATTCATCTAAACAGGGACTGAGGGTGAAAATGAGCTGTCTAAATATATCCTGTTCTTGTTAATGGGCCGCTTTGAAAACAACTGTCTGCCATCAATAATGCCAGGACACTCCAATAGCCTCAACACCTATTCATGATGTACTACACTGCAGTCTTGTGTTCAGGGATTTGTGAGTGCTCAAGGGGTCCTTTGAGGAAAAATGAGTCAATTACAATTAGAAAGTGCAATAGAGGGGATGTGATGACAAACTTTAGGACCAGAATAGCCTGTGTATGCATGCATGAGCATCTATTACGCAGTGCCTCAGTTTGAGCCAGGGGTGTTGGACTTGTGTCCTGTTGGTTGCTGGATACTCTTTAAAATCCTGAGAAACTGGCAACACGGAATAACACACTCCAACACAAACACGAGCCTCAGTCAAATATAAGTGCCAAATTGTGTTATGAAGTGGAAATACCTCACAAGGCTGCAGCTACATATGAATGAGTACTATGGTTTTCAGCTAGATGTATCGCAGCCCAGTATCCCTAAGAATCTGCAGCTCATTATTTATGTTCAGGGCCAATGAAGGACGTGCCTTATTTGTAGAGAGGTGAAAAGTAAGGGTGTAGAGGTCAGGGTGGTGGATGGGCATGTAGCACCTATGACTTTAATGAAGAAGACCAGTGTCTACATCTTGTCACAGACCTGCAATTTACTTTTGCCTCTTTACTAACTATAACCACTGTCTTTTCCTAACCTTAACCAAGTGTTCAGTTGTCATACCCTAACCATACCTTAACCATGGTTTATTTGCCATAATCACAATCTTTTCCTAACCTTAAACATGCTGTAGTTGCCATGGACAAATATTATAGAAAGTGAGAATTTAAAGGAATAGTTTGACATTTTGGGAAATACGTTAGATTCAATCAATACCACTTTCATGTCTGTACTGTAAATATGGAGCTCCCTCCAGCAGTCAGTTAGCTTAGCACTAACAAAATTTACAAGCACTTACTCACATTTAAATTGCAGATAAATTTGCCCCGTGAGGTTGCCAGGCAACCAGCAGAGACTCCAGAAAGTAAATGTGCCTGGCCAACAAATAGTCCAGCACAAAACTGCCCATAAAACCACAATTTTACACTTCACTTTTTGTATGGATTAAATCAAAGATGGTTCTACCTTCATATGTACCAAACACATGAGAGTGGTATCAATCTTCTTATCTAACTCTTGGCAAGAACGTGAATAAGTGTATTTCCAAAATTGTTGACACACACAGATGTTGTCACTGCAAATAATCCAGGCTTTTGCAGAAGTGTCCAAAATTGACATTATTATCTGGCGATAGGGTTGTGGTTTTGATTTACTCTCTCCTCTGTCTTGTTCCTGTTCTCTTACCACTGAAAAGGAGTTAAAAATCCTTTACTGCATATTGAAGAAGACATCATCAGCATTTCCACAGACTACTTTAGCAGCTCTCGAAATGACTGCTGGGTAAATTGGCTTAATGAAATACATCAGGAACAATGAACTCACCCTCGCAAACACTGTTCCTCAGCTGGTAGCCTGCAGGACAAGTCACCTGCAGCTCGCATACAAATGAACCCACTGTGTTCACACAGCGCTCGCTGGGCTGACAACTGTGGGTGTTGGTCACGCACTCGTCCACGTCTGCAGAAGAAGAACAAGGGTGACTGTGTGTGAAATGACAGGGGGGAGAGGGGACGGACACAGGGTGTATGACTATGAGGTGGAGGTGAAGCAGACTCTCAGAGTTTGTTGATGGACAGGACCTGTATGTAATTCATCATCCCCCAACTGGCCCTGACTGCCACCAAGATGGGGCTCAATGAGTCAGCAGCAGATGGACGTCAGCAGCAGATGGACGTCAGCAAAAAAAAAAAAAAGACTAAAGAAACTAACAAAGGAAGTCATTCTTACATCTAGGAGAAATTACATCCCAGGAAATGACAATGTTTTACTTTTGCATGGAAGTCAGTTGTTACAGGGCA
Source organism: Maccullochella peelii (assembly GCA_002120245.1). Lineage (NCBI taxonomy): Eukaryota > Metazoa > Chordata > Actinopteri > Centrarchiformes > Percichthyidae > Maccullochella > Maccullochella peelii. The sequence continues at coordinate 7,844 of LKNJ01007954.1, read as the reverse complement.
GCGTAGTGCTGGCAGCAGGAAGAGGACCCAAATGCAGACAGTGCAGGCTGACAGGAGTTGTTCAAAAGGTTTATTTAACTTACTGGCAGGTGCAGGTAAACAAACAGGTAAGTCCAGGTTAGGGAGGCAGAAGCACAAGGAAACATCCATACTAGAACGCCGAGGTAAGTCACCAGAAAACCAGAAGGGACAAATGACCAGGAAACCAAAGGACAGGGGCGGCGCAGGTCGCCTCGGCGGACGGCCTGGAGGACGCCCAAACTTGTGGAGCTGCTCTGGAGGATGACCAGGAGGCTGGCGGCGAAGACGGAGCTCAGGAGGCCGGCGGCGAAGATGGGGCTCAGGAGGCAGGCGGCGAGGCTGCAGGTCAGGAAGGGAATTCGGCAGTGGGGAGACCCTTGAAGTCTGGAGAGCTGAAAGAACCAGGGACACAGGCAGCTGCTGCAGCTTGACAGGAACAGGCAAAAACTGGGGCGGAGGCTGCAGCGGCAGGACAGGAACCGGAGGCACCGGCGGTGCAGCTCGGCGGGCACAGGAGATGGCTGCTCGACAGGAACTGGAGATGGCTGCGGAGGACCCAAATGCAGACAGTGCAGGCTGACAGGAGTTGTTCAAAAGGTTTATTTAACTTACTGACAGGTGCAGGTAAACAAACAGGCAAGTCCAGGTAAGGGAGGCAGAAGCACAAGGAAACATCCACACTAGAATGCCGAGGTAAGTCACCAGAAAACATTACAGAGCACTATACACCAAACACCATACAAACGCAATGAACCGACAGAGAACAAGGGAAATGGACAGGCCTAAATGCAAAATTTTTTTGTGTTTTTATTTTATTGTCTGGCTCAATTCAATTCAATTCAATTCAATTTTCAATTCAATTCAGTTTTATTTATATAGCGCCATATCATAACAAAGTTATCTCAGGGCACTTTGTCATAAAGAGCTGGTCTAGACCAACTCCTTATGTGTACAGAGACCCAACAATTCCCACCAAGAGCAAGCACAAGCAACAGTGGCAAGGAAAAACTCCCTTTTAACAGGAAGAAATCTCCAGCAGAACCAGGCTCTGGTTGGGCGGTCATCTGCCTCGACCGGTTGGGTTGAGAGAGAGGGAAGGGAGAGAGCGAGGGAGAGATAGAGAGAGAGAGAGAGAGAATGAGGAAAGTGAACATGCAGTAGCACAGCACTGTTCAGTTCTAGATACAGATGTAAAGCAGTAGTGGAAATAGTATTAATGCTAATACAAATAAAAGTAATAGCAATGTGATAGTAGTAATACTAAGTCCATAGACAGCAACAACAGCAGCAACTGCCGAGCAGCAGCACGGGGGCAGCAGATGGCCCGCATCACAGATCCAGGCTCCGCAACCCCAGATCCAGACGCCGTAGCTCCGCAACC
>LKNJ01007953.1:0-11637 GCA_002120245.1 Maccullochella peelii | reverse complement strand
AGCAAAGCTTGCTATTCCTTTTCTCTATTTCAAGCTACAACCCGCTCTGTTTAGCTGCGTGATGAGATTATACTAGGTGGACAGTGGTATAGCCTGGTAGCAGGGAGCCTGCTTTCACCAGTTCAAAATAGAGAACACAGACATTGCCAGGTATTTGTCTGAAAGCACCTCAACTCTTTAACTCTGCTGAGTACCAGCCTGTTAAACCTCTGTTCTCTCTCCTCCCGTCTCTGTGATCACCTATACTGTGTACAACAACAGATGTTCTATTTGAATGGAGCAAGTGCTGGTCTCTAGTTTCATTAACAATGTACTGTATAGCTGATATACTATAGGTAAGGAATAAGATTATCAGCCTTCATGTTATGAGTCATTTTTTGAAAGCCACCAGGGCCAGAGTGGAAAATCTCACTTATAGTATACCATAACTATAGATGTACTGTTTGTGTATTTTGGGGCAACATGCACTCTCGGAAACATTGTGCTGCTACAATTTACTTGAACTTGTAGGACAAGCTGTGGTCTAGTAATAGTAAAACCAACAGCCTTCCAGCAGTGAGGATGAATTCAGAATGGTAATGGGGAAACCTCAGAAGCTATATGACATTAAAGCAAACCTTCCAGCTGATCATAGTCTCAGCCATAGTATCAATTAATCAAAACATTTTGATAGCCTTACCAAGTGCGATCAGCCTTGGAGTTCTGGGCACAGAGAGGCTGCCATCTACATCTGCTGGAGTTGCAGTGACCTAAGTGCAGCAATTGACATAAAAAATGGAAGAAATGTATTACATATATAGAGAACATACTTGAGTCTTTCTTTACAATACATGTTCCACGCTGCTGTCGTGCACCACCTCCTCCATTAAAATTTGGATAGTGGTGGCTGGTAGCAGCATTTTACCTTGCATCCTCAAGTAGAACAGTGCCAAATTTGTCATAAATGTGCCTTCTACATCATTGCCATCATCTTCGCCATTCTCAAAATGCATATGACTGTCATCATGGATGTCACTTTCATGCCTACAGTTTGATGCATCATTTTCCCCTTGTGCAGTGTTCTCCACAGAGTCTTTGTGTTTCCTGCTGATGTGGGATGTGAAAGATGATTTCACATGAAAATGTTTTTTACAGTTGGGAAAGGGGCAGGTAACCTTCTTCCCATCTCTTACATGCCATTTTAAATGGTCACACAAGCTGAGCAAATTGGGAGATGTATGCTCGCATCCTTCAACCTGACAGATCACTGCATCCATTTGAGCAGGTCTACAGCTAACGTTAGGTTTATTTGAGTGTGTGTGCTTCCAACGCATGTGTCTTAAGAGCAGATAGTGTCTGAAAACTGCAAGGACAAGTCGGCAAACCACAACCGAACCCAGAATTAGCCAGGTTCCTATGCATCTTTATATGGTGGTAAAATCTGTAAAGTGTTCGCACAAATACATTACATTGTTTGCACACAAATGGCGCGACCATCTTGATAGCTAACACAAACTAGTTGCTCGATAAATATTAAGCTAACCATCAAGTTGCCACGAGCACGGCGTCAACTGTTGAGAACGTTAGCTACTATGAGGGGCAGCTGATTTAATGTTAACGTTGTCAAATAACTTAAGTTAAATCACCAGTTTGTTTAACTGGTGTTTGTCTGCTTAGCTAACGGTAACTTCGGCTAACTTACTCACCAGTTGATGTACCGCAACCGCCGATCACCACCTGGCCAACAGCCAGAAAAGGGCTCCAAAAGCCTCCTGTCGCAAATTACACAGCCAGAACACAAACCTGAAAATAAAAAACAAAAGATGCACTTGACCTGGACAGTACTAACGTTATAAAAACTCAGCGTTTAAAAAGCGTGCCGTTAACTCACTTTGCTCCCTACTGTTACCAACGTTACTGTAACGTTATCAAAGACTCCTCCCGATTAAAGTGGGGAGCCACTGGCAGAGGAACACAGTCATTGCACAACTTAAAAAATATTTCGCTTAACCCATTTTACACTAGTGTTATACCAGAAGATGAAAATACCAAATAGAGTTAAGAATAAAAACTTGTTAAAAAATATTTCGCATATTATTTCAATAATATCTTGCGGATGTTAATAACCAAAGTTAGCTATCTAATAATCTTTATGTAATTTAGCTAAATTATAGACAGGGTAAGTTAACAGTTGTATATTTTTTTATCTTTTAGCTAACGTTACAATATAACTATAATACAGTGGGGGAAAAGTATGTCTACTTGGCTAGAAGTGACTACATTTGAAAATGTCTCAGTTTTACATAACATAATAATAAAAATAATATACTTACGGTTTTTGTTGAGGTAACCCACTTCTCTTCTCTTTTTCTCTTCTCTTTTGTCCTTTTACCGCCACTTCCAGCAAAACGGTTAAAACAACTTGGAAAAAAAATCTGCCTTGCCATTGGTCATTTTTTGCGGGCAGGAACACTACTGTAAATGGATTTACAGTAGAGAAGGATTACAGTAGTGACCGAATATTTTTCCCATAATCCTTTGCTATTTACAGTAACATACTGTGTACACATTACACAGTATCTTATTATACATATTACAGTAAAATACTGTTCAAATTACAAAAATCAGTTACAGTGAGCAGCACAACAAGGAATTCCTCTCTTCACGAACTGGTAACTAACTGGGCATACCTAGCTGGCTAAGCACAGGACTGTTAAACTTTATGTACTGTAACTTTACATGTATTGAGTTTGTTTATTTACTGAATTGTATTGTTATGATCTCTGTTTAGGTTATGGGCTCTGCCACAGAGCTAAGTTGATGTTAGTTATGCTTTACACAGACACAGGGTCTTGCATGCAAACTAACCATCCTCTTTCCTAACCTGGCACCATTATCCTACGCTGATCACATACACACACATTTGGACTTGGCCTCCACACACGCGGAGAGGACATTTAAAGCTCCCGCTTCACGTGCTCTTTTGTTTCTGGCCTACCACGTGTGTTTGCACACACGGAACACACAGGCAGAACAAAGAAACACACATACATTCTGGCGCGCACCGACATGCACATGCACACACACACCCTCTCTCTTTCTCTTGCACACACACACTCTTTTGTTTTTAGTTAAGTAGTTAGATTACTTGTGTGATTTACCTTGTATTATTTGATAAATAAATGCTTGTGGATATACATTTTGGTCTGCCCTATTTTAATGTTGTACAAGAGTGAATTTTGCCAACCTCTACTATTCAGAACTTCAGTATTGATATGGTTATTTTGGTTGTAATTATTAATTTAATTATTATTCAGAGTTCCAAATTCATACGTTAGTATGTTTTGATTTATGAGACTGACTGATTTATTAATTAACTGGGTATCATTTTTCCCTTCTTTAAGGGTGGTGCCCCGAGGTGAATTTAATGAAAGTTAAATTCTATTATTTAATGTAAACATTGTTTACTTTTTTACTTTTGATAGCCTGAAGTGGGTGTAATCACTCCACTTCTTCTTTATGTACCAATGAATGTGTTACTATATAGTTTTGATGCCTCTTTGAGGTTATGAATTATTGTTACATATTTTGGTATCCATAAAGCCATGTAACCCCTACATTTTATGGTGCCCCATGTGAGGCATAGTACTATTGGCAATTCATAATTGTGCAATATTAATATTCATTTTTGGTCAAATAAAAAAAAAAATGTTTTATTCCACTCTTAGACTAGCCAAAAGTCTGTATATTCAACACCACTAGTCTGCTACAGGAGTAGACAGCCAGCTGTACTTACAAACAAGTGCATTGTGGTGAGAATTGATTTATTTATCAAATTTTAGCTAAAGCATTTTAAGAGATTTTTGTTTTTGGTAGCCCTCATAGTGTTACTTTAAGAGCTTGCTTTTGCTGCTAGCCAGCCAAGTGAATGTATTGTGTAGAAATTGTAAGAATTCCAGTTCAGCATTCGAATACCACATTCAATGCAATTTAGTCAAACTGTCAGAATTTGGTGTTAATTCAAGTGCTTCCCTTTTTAATTAAGACAGAGTGCCACCGGCCCCGTGTTACAAAGAGAGTTTGTACTTGGCCGTTACTGCCATGCATTCCAGTCTGAGTAACAAATAGAACCTGAGATCGAGCCACAGCGTGCTACCAGCCCTGTGAAACATACGTTATGTAACTAGCTGTTTCTGTCACGTGTTCCAGCCTGAGTCAACTGTAAAAGACAATCCTCTGACTGTTACTGCCCTGCATTTCAGTTAGTGCACGTTGAAATTTTGGTAAGCAAACCTGCGTTTTCTGGCCCAAATTGCTATGCCCACTAGATGGTGCTGTAGCTACCCCTCTTCCACAGGACGCTACTCAGTGTAGGCCATCACATTGTTAGGTTAGCCTAATGTACTGCCCAAGCTACACTCCAAGGTGTCTGCCATTGCAACATCATAGCTAACCACAATTGCTTTGTCGTACAAGACAAAGTGCTTAATCTCATCCTCCATTCCAGAAACAGAAATGGAGAACCCTGGTGTAGAGCAGTTTATTTCTTCACTAGCACAGAGCCTAAAACCTGGCTACTCTGAATTTATCAGCAGTTTAAATTTCAGCGAGTGCAGGAAAGAAATAGACTTGCTAATCAATGACAGGTATAATGCAGACAGCATCCAAAGGCCCATTGTTAACATGTTTGCTTCTGAACTTCCACAGGCAAACCAGCCTTGCCTCTCGGAGCACAGCAGCTCTAGAATCCGTTAGAGCGCAAAATGCATTTCTCCTTTGTGGAGTTCAGACTGCTAATAAGAAAGCAATGCGCTACTTAGAAGACCTGCACTCAGAAGAGTTAGATCTCTGTTCCCACAAGGAGGAATTGTTAGGGCTTAGATCGGAACGTCTTGGCCCACCACAGTTGTTCAGCCAATGTGATTCTGGTTACTCCGATTCACACTCCTCCCTTAATGAAAGGTTAACTCCCTCTCCACTCAGAAGATGGGAACAGTTCCCAGCCGACCCTAAGTCCTCGGGAATGAAGTCAGCTCCTCAACCTCCACTGAGAGACAGAGCTAACAGCTACCTGACTTCCCATCTCTCTGAAACAGACAGTGAGGAGATATGTAGTGTAACCTCTAGAAGATATTCTGCCTCAGTTTCTTCTCAGCCACTGATGCATGACACATTCATCCATGCTCATCCCTCCGAAGGGGGGACTAGAACATTCCAGGAATGTTCAGCCCCTGCCTCTCAGAGAGAACTGTAGCACGTGATGCACATGTCCATTGTAATGCTAGCTTAGTCTCGCCTTTACCAGAAACGACCTTACAGTGTGCATGCCCCCAAATCAATATCAAGATTTTCACCAAATGGTAGGCCATGTGTACTGTCGATAGCGAGTGGAGGCTTTGACTGCGTCTCTGTTGCTATGGTCACTCATTAGGCTGACTGGAACTACTTAGTAGGTGTCCATTGTCAGGAATTAATGGACACCCCTGCAGCCAATCAGATTTTTTCTGAAAGAGAACACAGGACTCTACAGAGCAGGTCTGTATGCCGGTATGTATTTAATTTTAGCTTGACTTGAAAAAAGCAGGAATGAATTTGAACAGAGTGCATAACTGCAGGAGAACGTTGTGCTCGTAGGGTCTGAAGGTGATGGATGTGAGTGTATTAAAGTCCATTAGTCATATGGTTGAACTCTGTCACATTAGTGATTCCCTCTGAAGACCTTGTGTTTCACCTACTGGCCATCCATCATGAGGAAGTAGTGGGTGGCAGATTCATGGCAACAGATGAGAGAGGATGTCAGATTAGTCACTACCAGAACACTGTGCAAATATGAGGAGTCTTATTTCAAGCTCAGACGTACACTGTTGGAAGATGTGACAAAATGATTGCAGGCATAATGAGAGTATGTAATGAGAAAGAATATAATGACGATAATACAGTAAGTAATGAGAGAATAGTGGAGCAGTGGAAGTAATCATCATGAGAAATCATCATGTTATTATCATCTTTTATGACCTGTATACAAGATATTAACATAGATGAGATCTGATAAAACCATTAACTGAGTGATGAGCGTCTGATGAATGTTTTCCCATCTGGCATGAAACTTGTCCAAAGTTATTGAGTGTGGGCTTTTTGAAAATGTGGACGTAGATCCACTCGAAGAATCCTAATGAGCAACATACTTCAGCCTCATGACAGCTCATTAACCAATAATTTTCCTCTGTACCAAATGTTATTAACTCTTATTTGGTTTTTAAAACAGTACAGTATATGTGGTGGAGCAAACACCAAGTTTGTTCACCAGCCTAAAACATAGAAGGTATTATGGTGTGTTTGTGCAGTCAGCAATAAAAATCACAATTTCTGAATCAAATCATGTTTTGGCATGAAATGAAATCTTACCATGGTAATTGCAAAAGTTATTGCCGAGATCTCGGAACAGGTCAACTTTGTTAAAAATAGATTCAACAGGACAAAAAGCACGAGCAGTCAGGCATTTAGACAGGTTTTGAACAAAGTCACATTTATTTGGAAGAGAAAATAAAGGTGAACGAGAAAATCACAACCCAAACAGTCTGTGTGAGCATCCATCACAGTTTACAGATTTACTTTCTGGTTCTTGTTTACAACCCATCAGATTGTTTGACGGCTCGTGCAGGTCGCCCAATTGGACCTTTTATTTTTAGCAATATGGCCACGTTCCAAGATCTCAGTAATTACTTTGGTGAGTACAAAGTTATCATGACAGAGAGAACTAATGGCAGGACATATAAAGTAAAAATAATAAACTGTGGTTTTCCTTTAAGGCTGTAATATCTGAATGGAAGTGAATGTCTACGGGTCTCATTTGGGGAACTGTAGAGTTTGTGTGGCTGTTTCTTTCATACCTTTTCAGAACATGTACGGCTAACAGCAGGTTAGATCAACCAGCCAGCTGAAACACAGAGATTTACGATGCAATGTTGAGATTTGGGAGGTGTGTGAGGTATGTTTCTTTGCAAGCCCTACAGTTCCACCCCTCTCTGCGTTGACCCATAGATACATTTCTATGTGTCTTCGTAGAACTGTAATTCCATCATCAGTAAGTGAATGTGTATGGTAGTCCTTCAGAAACGTTTGAGAGTTTGTGTATTTTATACTTTTACGAAATGTGAACATATTTTTTTCTTTTCCGTCACAAACAGGTCGCAATACGTTGTTGAGATTCAAGAGGTGGGCGCGAATGACTTTGCTGATTCAAATCATTTTGTTCGCTTCCCTTCAAAAATTCGTAGTCACTGACTATGTAGTTTGTTCACCTTTTTTCTAATCTAATTGATTGCATCTCTGTTCAAATGCACTGCAGTACATATGCCGGGAAGCCAACATCAACATTACTAACGCTGTGATATTATCAACTGATTCAGACCGTCTTCAGTTCAGTAGTTCAATTCAGTTTTATTTATATAGCACCATATCATAACAAAGTTATCTTGGGGCACTTTTTCATATAAAGCAGGTCTAGCCCGACTCTTTATATTCACAGAGACCCAACAATTAGGTTCAGTTCAGGTTCAGGCCCAGTAGTAGGTTTAGTTGAATGCTAGCTCAAGCTGTCACGTTCAGTTTAGCACAAGACATGACCTAAACAAGCCCAACCTTTAAGCTTATTAGCGAAGCAGCAAACTAATTGCAACAGAGTTGTCACATCATGATTCTTTCTGATTTGTAAGCTTTGTCACCAGGAAGTAATCAGGACTGAGCTGACGACAGTGCTCTCAGTCAGCAGTGGAAGGTGTTCCACTGCTAAAAGCTACTGATTCAGAATAGCTGGTTCAGTTTGAAGATGTACTGAACACCTCCTGTCAGCTCCTATGCAAGCCCTATGATTACCCATTATACCTATAACCATATCTTTGCAGAAATATCATTTTCAGCCTCATGAGTCATAGTGAGATCTACAATTATATTTCTGAGATAATGTGATCTATTAAGAAAAAGAGCAATTATGCAATATGTAGCATTTTGTAGAGAAACTCTTTGTGCACTGCATGGCAGTGTGACAGTAATGGTCATGACATGATCTCTCTCTGCCCTTCTCCTCCATTTCCAACTCAAGCGTATAAGTGGGCAACAGTGGGCTATAAATAACCCCCACCTTCCCACAACCCAAGAAGAGCCCTTTGATGTTGTTGGGGTGTTTCGTCTTCCTTCCTCCCCTCCACTCTCTTGAGACTGCATTCTCAAATTGGAGGGGAGGAACTTCAAAGGCGGCAAGCAGAGGGATCGAACAGAGAGGGAGGATGGGAGGAAGCGAAGAGAGATGGAAAGAGCTGAAGAATGAACGGGTAAAACGAGTCGTATGAAGGAGAAAGAGAGCATGATGGCTTCTGCTGCTCCACTCCTTTTATGTCATTTTTCTCATCTCAGTTTGTCACTATCTGCCCTTTCTTTTCATCACAACGTTCACAGCTCATCAGCCGCTAGAAACAAGGCATCAGAGTAGATCAAACCAATGAAAACATTTGGAGATATGTTGCCTGGACACGTTTGTGATCCAACTAATTTTTATTTATTTATAGTTATTACTTAACAATTTTGTCAGAATTTCTTATCTACATGTCCAGACAGATCCTTTTTTTCATTCAAGACAAACAGCCAAAAAGTTTTATATAAGAGCTCTAAAAATACCATCAGTGTTATATATATGTGTGTGTGTGTGAGAGAAGTATCTTTTATGGGAGCAGGCTCCAGGCTCCACACAGTTCCTCCTGAGCAGCTTGACTGTGTCTGAAGTAGTCCGTGCTGCTGATGTGTAGCAAAATGAGGCTCCAACAGCTGTCCTCTGTTCATGCCAGTGTGAAAAACTAATGGTAGCTAAAGTTAAAATAAAGTGATGATCATCATCATTGCATACGTTGGGAAAAGAGTCATAAACTGTGTCCAGAATCACTCCTCATTTGCTACCAAATGGACTGTATTTACTTTATGCCATTCTATCTGGAATAAAAACTTAGTGTTTTGGTAGCACTCAGGGCCACACACAATCACTGCAGTAATACACATAAAACAGAAGAAAATAGACTTGAAGCGTAAAAATATGCTTCACGCCAAATTATAACATTATAACTCAGGGCTCTTTTCATTTTGAGCAGGTCTAGACTGTACTCTGAGCAGTGTAGATGGTTGGACTCACTAAAATAGGTGCGTATCTGTTCTAAGAGATGGACAACTGTAAAATGTGTAGACACGCCACAAGTTGCACATCAATATCTGAGATTTTCTTCCTCAGAAAAACAACATCATCAGTCATTCTGGCAAATGCCCCAACAGAGGATATGTTGTTTGTTTCTCTAGCGGCCATTATAATTATGACTCTTATTTGTTAAGAGCAAAGGGGGAAGTCAGATTTTGTTATTATAGAGCGGCAAAGGTTTGGTGGAAACGTGGGTCAACAAAATGTCAAACTTTGCCACGTGAGACTGTGATTTGTTTCCTGCCTCCTACCGTAAGTAACCATGACAGGAGTCATCCCCTTACCTTAACCATGTGTTTATTATTTTAACCAAGATGATGAAGACCCCCTAACCATAGCACAGTACTTATTTTAACCCAAACCAAGGTGTTTTTCTTACCTTTAACGGTAGTGTTGTCACATAATAACAGATTTATTTTTTCAGGGGTGGTTTGGAATGGTTTTGGGAGAAACAGACAAATGATGTTGTTCTGTTGATAGTCGTGTCGAATCAGAAAATGCTTATATGTGTTTTGTGGTTCAATTTGTCAGACTTTAAAGTTTACTAGCATTAGCCACCATAAGCTACTGGTCAGACCAGACAAAGTAAGGCTGTGGCAGCAAAAACCCCGCTGAGTGTATTGAACTGAGCAAGGGTGCATTTCATAGCCTGAATTCAACTCTTGATTTGTAAGAGGAAGAATGTGTTATTTCCTTAAACCATGTTCAGGTTAGTTTCACCAGTGAGATACCTGGTAATGCAGCAATAAGGTGAAGTATTGTTGCCATGGATATCTGCAGTTTCATATACGTTATCCAGTGATTTAGTGTGTTGGTTAAATTGTCAACCTTATATGTTTGAGATGTCCTGTAATATGATTTTAATAGCCAATTAGAAATGAGTATTTACTGTGGCCTGGGTATATCTCCCAGTGGAGAATCACATGGTCTTCTATAGTTTAAAATGTCCCAACCCTTTTGAAAGACCACTTGAAAATCCAGCAGTTGTCCTGGAAGTCTGGTTATAGATACAGTCTTGTTGGCTTTCAAACTGTAACCTCCTGTAGATCGTTCAAACCACAGACCTTGAAGCAAGCTCCTGCAGTTTGAAGTCCACCACAGGGTGGGAAGGTGTGAACATGACTGCATTAAGAGATTCACGGTGTCCTGTCTGTAATGTAATAAAGCTTTCTGAGGGCTTTCTGCCCTTCCCTCTGCTACTGTGTCTGGACCTTGGCCTGCTGTCCTCCATCTATCTCTGGACGACCTTATCGCTGACATACAGAGCTTTTACTGGAGCTGGAATCAAGCCTGTTGTTTGTGAGTATTGCTGAGGGGGCACTTTACAAGATGTTGCTGCTACCAGGGTTCACTGGCCCACTTAGCATGGAGCTTTCCCTCTTTGATTCTGCCTTTACACTCCTACGACCTACTGTGAATCTCTGTGCTTTTTTTGTTGATATCTTTGTCATGTATTCATTATATGTAAGCTGAGCATCATACTCTCTCCTGGTAACATCTTGCTTTTTATTTATACATTTACACATTTTACCAAATTGTTTACCTTGCCTGAAATGTTTAACGTGATACCTCTACCAAACTAATTTCCGGGGATTTAAAACCCAACCTCCCATTCTGCCCCCTCTCTTCCTTCATCTATTCCTCACTCATCCCTGTGTGCCTCACCAGCTGAGGAGGAAGTTGCTGGCACAAGTCCCGAATCTGGAAAGAGGACTGGCAGCCGTATAGAAGCTTGCACATAACCATATAATGTATCATCACACAAGTCCAAGCACGTTTTTCATTGAGCCACACGGAGCAGTTTTGTGATCTACTAACCTAACCATACCTTAACCATAGTCTATTTGCTATAACCAGGTTCTCTCTCTAACCTTGACTATACCTTAGTTGCCAGATATAAAAAGCAAGAATTTAAAAAAATTGGCATTGGATGTAAAAAAAAAAGTTGTCATTGAACATAATGTGGTTTTGAAGAATCATCCAATATTGATGTCCTTGGCAGCTGATAGGGTTGATTGATACAGTATATACACAATGTGAAGGAATGTTCCTTCTTAAGGCTAAAGCTAATACAGGGGTTCCCCAGTTCACATTCAGGTCATTTGTAAACCTAAAAGCAGTAGGTCATATACTGTCACTTTCAGAGCAATAGCTCAGCTCTCTGATTCCAAAGATGACTGGTCAGGGTTCAGCTGTCCTGATAAGGCGAGGCTGTCTCTGTCTCCCAGGAGACCAAGGCCATTGAAGATACACAGCGCTATGCCCCGGACTCCACATTGATATACTGTTTCCTCTTTGTCTATGAGACATGCAATGACGATGACATGATGTAACATAAAACATGACTTACGTTAACTTAGGTAATTATAATATAGTTGTGTGACTTTCTACACAACAATAAGTTATTTGAGGATTTTCAG
>LKNJ01007952.1:0-10494 GCA_002120245.1 Maccullochella peelii | reverse complement strand
ATAATGAGGGTAACAAACTACAGTATGGTGTTAATCAGTTTGCTGCTGGTGTATGACCTCTGGAGTAGGAGGCATTAAAGCCTCGGCCACTGATGCTGCTGTCTGAGGAGAAGTGGATGTACATGGAGTCTCCTGTTGAGTGGAGAGAACCTGGAGGATCCCGACCACACACACTGGCCAGAATGGGGGATAGACTGGTCGCACCTGGGAACACACACACACAGAAGGGAATCACAAGATGTCCAGAAGAACAAGCAGACCTACCACAGCAGCATATGTATATTCAGTAAAAATATAGAAAATAGAATAGAAAAAGCAGTCTCTAAGCGCAGGCTGAGATTATTCTGGCTGAGATTATTCATGTCCAACAGCTACCTACAGTGCAAAAGGGTTTGTTATTTCTTCATCCTGTGGGGTTCCATGGCTTACCGTCTCTGATGACAAGGCTATCAAAATAGCAGGTGGGGTAGTCCTCCATGTCCAGGGACAAGAGGTTAAACTCTACAATCGAGTCTGGAGAACGGATCAGCCAGGTACACTCCTGGTTAGGAGGGTAGTTTTCAGGCCAGCCAGGGGAATAGAGGAAGCTGGGAGTCTCCCCTGTCATTAGCACTCCGCCACACAAGAGGTTAAACTATACAATCGAGTCTGGAGAACGGATCAGCCAGGTACACTCCTGGTTAGGAGGGTAGTTTTCAGGCCAGCCAGGGGAATAGAGGAAGCTGGGAGTCTCCCCTGTCATTAGCACTCCGCCACATGCACCTGACACACACAGGTTCATTCAGATGGTACATGAACTGAAGAAGTATGACCATGTAATTGTAGGAACATCCATCCATAAGATAATAACTCATACAGATGCAAGTGATTCATTAGCTGTACCTTTGGTTCAGTGAATTGGTACACACCCGTAACTCAAACTACATTTACTTTTCAGTTCATAAATGGCATTTTCTGTATTTATTTCACATGCAATTGGCATACTGTATGTTTACCATCTGTCTGCATGTACCAATTTGTGTTCTGGCTACTCCGCTGCATATGTTGTGGACTTTATGTTTTGGGGAGGATTCATCATTGCTGTGACTATGTACTGTAGCAGACCCAAAGGTCATTTGCTACTGACCCATGTTCAATTTTGTTTTAAGAAATAAATGAATGCTGTCTACTTAAAGCTATTCAAAACGGTACATAGTGGAACTAGCAGTTTTATCTGAAAAGGTATAATCCATATGCATAATCCATGAGAAAAGATGATCAGCCCTGCTAAATTTGCTGTATTCTCACTGGGCTTCACAGCTTAAGATCCCTTTAGCAGATTTGAATTGCACATAGAGTACAAATACTTAAATTGGTGCCTATTGCCAATAAGGCTTACTTTGGATATACTTGTAAAGATGAAAGTTTTAGGGATGAATTCAAATCTTTTCAGCAATCACAGAATTGATCTCTACCAGGATCAGAATCAGTTATTTGAACTTGCATTATAAGAAAAAGTTGAATATTGTTATCATATTATGAACACATATTAAGAACGTGATGGCCAGTTTCTTATGAATGATCTCTAGGGCACAATACCAGGCTCCAAACAACGTAGTCCAGTTGTAACATGCACAGTTTAGTGTGTACATGTGCTGAATAACACTGAAGGTTTATCTTAAAGTACTAGGCCTATACCTCCGTCACCATTGTCATTTTCCTCTACTTCTCTTTTGACCGTGCAGTAGTATAAAGTATGATAGATGGATAGAGCATTTGTCTCATATGTTGTGGTGTTTATGTCTGACCTGGTGGGATAGTGGGTGGTGGTCCAGAGTCCTGGACAGCGGTCCATTCCACGAGGAAGCCTCGTCCTCCCACCACTGAATCCGACTGGAACTGCAGGGTGACAGTGCTTGCAGAACTTCTCAGGGGAGGGGGCAGGGCCAGACCACAGAATGACCCGATGGGGTAGTGATGAACACTGGGGCCATCAAATATCTGGAGAGAAACAAGGATTGAGGGCAGAATGGATGACACCTCGCTGGACTCTCACCAGGACTGTGTTCTCTCTCCTCTCATACATCCTGTACACTAATGACAGACAGCCACAACCAGTTTGAAAACCATCACATTGTAGAAGACAGTTAAAGTGACCCTGTTGCACAATTTCCTAGAGTTCATAATTTTTTTTAACTGGTGACAAGAAGCCTTTTTATGACTAAATGTAGCAAAGACAAAGGATAGCATGTGTATTTTATTTTACATTGCACCAGCCCATGCCTGGAAACACTGTGATTAATGGCCAGGAGTCTAGTACCTGGGCACTATGATAATTTGACAGTCATACCAACATGATCTGCAAGACTATCCAGCCATATCTTGTTTGTTTGAGAAAGCTGGCTAAGTGTCATATCAACCAATTGAGCATAGTGTTAGTTCAGGCAGGCCATGAAGTCAAGCTCAGCTCATGATCCCAGCTACATCAGCTGATGGCTCAGCTGATTCCCTTCTATGCGCCCATTGGCAAATTTCATACAGGGCGCCTTATTTAATCTGCTTTAGCCTGCCTACCCTTGCTGCTTCCGCTGCAAGCCGCTTTCCAACCCGCCTCCACCCCAGCTCCTCCTTTTCACGCTATGTCTAACTTAATCAGTGTCATGTTCTGTTGTCGTTGATGCCTGCTCTGTACCTTGGATGGGTCTTTGCTGCTGAACAGAGCCATGCCACTAAATATAACTACTGCAGATGAAAATTAAGTTCTCTTTGACTAAAGTGGTCTTGACTGAACGGGAAATACAGTGAATACAACGGGGTGGAGGACTGAAGCTTTTGGGACAATGGGACATGCAGGCTGTATGTTGGACCTGCACCCTCCCTCCAGGGAAGCACACCAGTCTGGGGTAGTTGATGATGTGCTCAAGGAGTATGTTGTGAGCTACTGCATCACTGTGTCACAACCACTGAGTAAAAACATTAAGGTGCCATGAATTCTTCATATGAAAGCTTAAATAAAGTTGAACTTTTGAAATAGGTGGGCTGATGACAGACAGAGGTCTCATTATTTCTAGTGTTGTGTATCTCATCAACTGAAAAACATTTGCTTTGCATCTTGATCAATGATTGCATTCAGTGATCTGACACATCTGGATCCATTTCAAAGCAGCCAATGGATCAATATGACTCAGTTGATTTCTGTTGCAATGAAGTACTTTGTGAAACACATTGCATTTCAACACACTCAGACACAATGGTGCAAACATTCCGACTGTAATTTTAATTTCACAGCACACACAATCTTACTTTGAGCTGGTCGTAGTAGCAGTCATACAGGTCCTCTATGTCCATGTCCAAGAAGCGGATCTGGATGTAGCTGCCTCCCTCCACAGTTACGGTCCAGCGGTAGTGGGCATTATTGGGGTACGTTCTGGGATACAGTGGGGATGCTATCTGACCAAACTCCCCCACCACATCATTACCATACACTGAGAAACAGTGAGGATGTCAAAGTTAGATTTGTCATAGACCTGTAGTTACATTCATAACTCTCATTGTGGTGTGTGCTGTAGGTAGCCTTTGTACTCGACTGGCCGAGTGTCGAAGAAGAGAGAAGAGAAAAACTGACAAAGAAAACAAGCAAAATATAATATCATGGAAATACTAGTAATAATTTTGGTGGGGTTTAGCGGTAGGTTAACTTATTTTTCGGAGAGCTGGCCGCTGGGCTCTAAATACGTATGACATATTTCCTGTTGGACAAACTACAACTGCCTGAACAGTGATATCAATTTCATGTAAACCAGACTGGTGACTTGTCTTCACACACACAGACACTCACAGTGTGAGAAGGCGGCTCTGAATCCTGCTCCGCTAATCGATGCGTCTGAGACAAACTTCACCCACAGGATGTGACCGATCACAGAGGTGTAGTTGGAGGGGAGTGAGGTTCCACAGAAGCGATCAACCAGAGGCCCAGTGGAGTTGCCCTCTCTGATTTCCAGGTAGTCATTTTGACAGCCAGAGTCTCCCTGCAGGTGAAAGGTACTGGACAAAGCACAAGAAAACTGTTACTGATGTTCAATAATAATGTATACTCTAAATACCAAACGTCAGCCAGAGATTCATTCTAGGTTCAAACAGGGAATGTGCACCGCTCATCTTGCTGGCAACCTTCACTGTCCAGTTTACTTTGTTTTTACCGTCTCTGTTCAGGTAAATAACACCACATCACCATCGAAAACATCAAGACTGGCTTCCAAAAATCACACCACCAATGCCTTACCAATGAGTTCTCTGATAAAAACAAAGATGTTGGCCCTTTTTGTAAATGGCAACAGCAAATAGCACCAATATCAATATGTTAGAGTCTGGAGAGAATCTGGTAACAATATAGTGACTGATATCCATATTTTAAGCTTATATTAATTAGTATTAGTTCTAGTTCTGTATTGCACACTAGCCTTGTGGAACAGCCTTAAGAGTACGCCACCCTACATTTCACTGCAAGTATTGAATGAGCATGTGATAGATAAAACCTTTGAAACATGATTCACTGATCAAAAATACAGAAACATGGTCTTTTGCAAACATTGACTGACGTGTCTGTGATAAAATATTCTAAATTCAAAGTTCACTTAGAGGCATGAAAGCTCAAGGGGGATGAAAAATGTGCCGAAACCAAGCTCAAATTAGTCGATTAGTTGACAGAAAATAGGCAAAAACTCATAGCCAATAGTATTGATAATTAATTAATTTTTTCAGTTATTTAATCAGACAAAAACAGAGGATTTGCTGCTTTTCTCCGTTTTATATCATTATCAATGGACAGGCCGGACAAAGATCAAGGAGGACATTCACATCTGACCCCGGAGAACATCTTGGAACAAAGACAGGGGTACATGACCGCTTGTTATAACCAGAAATACAGAACGTTGGTCATGTTGTGACACCCGAGCTCCATTTGCTGAAGAAACTTGTTAGGATACTGTTGAAATCTCCAGAAGAAGCTTCTAAGTGAACCTTGAGTTTAGATGTTTCATCACAGATATGTATTCCCAAGAACCTCCACGCTCAAACTGACTAACATAAATGAAAGCTGGAGATGATTCCCTGGTGAGCTTCTGATGGTCCACACGCACTCCACGTTAGGCGGATAAGCATCTGGATAGTTAGGACTGTTAAACGCACCACTCTCCATCACCAGGTCTCCTCCACAACCTGAGCAGAAGAGGGAAGAACAATGAGTTTTCCTGGAGATCCTGTCAGTATCAGTGTGTGCGTGATAAGAGAAGGGGTTTGAATTTGCAGTGGTCAGGTCTAAGTGTGTCCAGCTACAACTGTGAGAAGGACGTCCCGGTGGGTCTTACTGGAGGTGGATGCCGAGTAGGTGGCTCTGAACCCTTTTCTGGAGACGGAGGGGTCGGAGATGAAGTTGACCACTAAAGAGTTACTGAAGGATGTCACTGGGTGAGGAACTTCAAAGCCACAGTAGCGCCCTGACAAAATGTGACATTACATTTGAATTCCATTTAAACACACACAGCTTCACTAAACAAGCTGCTGACTTGTTACATCCAACCAAATTCAGCTCAGTAATGTCATCTCATCCTGTATCACTGACAGACACACACAGTTTAGCTACCTATAGAAGGCGCCTGGTAGTTGTCTCCATCCAGGATGTTCACAGCATCATGGGAGCAGTTGGAGTAGATCATCTCTAACTCAAAGTCGGTGAATGACAAGGTCACGTGGTTGACTGGCCACAGAAAGACAGATCAAAGGTTAAAAGCACACCATGCATACAACAATAAGGTTTATTAGTCTCAGGGCCTTCACTAACGCAACTCACATGGTTCCTGTGCTGTAATGATCCAACTGCAGTTCTGATTGGGTGGGTATGGTGCTGGGTACCGTGGCGATGTAATGGCCCCACCCACATTGTCTGTTATGATGGTTGCACCACAAGCTGTTGAAAGCCAACAAACAAACACAATTACAAGGTCAGCGTCCTCCACCCCCGGGCCACCACAACATGCTGGTTGAGCTGGACCTACCTACAGTGGAACATGGAATGTCATGTACTGACTGCCCTATTGCTGGTTTTATTTGTTATTAATGTAGCCAGGTGAACAATGGGTAGACAGTGTTTTTGGGCTGTTTAGGAAGCATGATATGATTTGCCTGTTAGTGTCACCGCTACAAAAACAGCTGTCACTTTAAGAGTGTGCGAAAGTGTGGCGCTTCCATTAGGCAGTAGGCAGGAGGAAGCGGCAGTAACGGGAACTAATGACTGCCGACGGGTGCATTTCTGCCCACGGGTAGGAGAAATATCCCTATAAATGTTGATAAGATACAAAAATGGTTGCCAGCATCAGTGGATGAGAGCATAGTTAAGCTAGCGGACTAAGGTTGATGAATGATGATTTTGTATTCTTGCCGATTCTTGTAGATTGGTCAAACTTCTGCCTAATTTAGAGGGGAGATAGAATGCCGTGTTCAGTTCCGTGTGTGCGCGCCTTAGCGAGCAGGCTGTATCCTGGATTGAGAATGAGCTCATGGCTTTCTAAAACAAAACAAAAAAAAAAAAAATGCATTTTGAGTTCATGCAAGAATGCTGGTGGAGAGTATATTTTGTTCATGAATGTATATTTCCCAGTGAACTAATGTACTTTACTGTAAGGTAACTATATAGGTTTTGTGGTTTAACAGGTGTATTTATTTGTGTCATGTCTATTTTCTTTATTTAGAAATAAGCCACTACTGTTATCTATAGTTACCCAATGTCTGGAGTTCCTCAAGTTGAGTTAGCTGCAGGGATTGTGAGCTAGCTGTCTACTGTAATCGCATGTGTTGCCTTGTGTGAAGCACTTTGTAATGTGGTTCTAGGAAAGTGCTCTATAAATAAAGATTATTATAAGAATGTGACTAGGCTAGAGCAACAGGTGAAGAGTTACACAATGAGAATTCATGTAGAAGATCTCAAATGCTGAACAGAAATGCTTCTTTGTTGTCTTGTCTGTGTCCAGCAGAGTGCTCGTGTCTCAAAAATGATGCTATGGTGGCGAGTACATTGTTATATAAATTCATCGACTGATACAGCTGATTTATCACTAGAATACAGAGTAAATGAGTGCAGTTGCAGCCTGTAGTGATATTGCACTTATTTGAATGTCAAGTTCAAATTAAAGTTTATCACAAAACAAACATCCCACTCTCTACGTTTGCTTTCATGATCCGATTGAGTTCCTTTAATATTTCTCAAATTCTTTCTTCAGAAAGAAATCGTTTGAACCATTATTAGTTATATATTGTTTATTCAGTTTAGTTATCCAAGTTGCTCTCTGGACATCTGTGTGGTGTACTCACTCTATATCAGATTTCAGTAGAATAAATGTCAAGTCATGTTTCTTTTCTCCACCTCAACCTTCCTTGAGGCTTGTGTAAATCCCATCTGTGCAACTGTTACGCCTCTTCTTTTGCTTAATCACATCTGCACCCTCAAAACCGACGCAATCTGCCCCACAGTGACTTCCTGTGTGTTTTCACTGAAGATTGCAGTTTCTTCAGTCATGGAAAGTGGAATAATCTTACAATCAGTACACCTCGGCTGAGATTAGTTGTGTACTTTTTGCACCCTTATGTTAACATGGCAGTAGTCTGAGACAAAACATGTGCTGTGGTGTGAACAGAACAGCATTTGGCACAGCATAAGCGAGTATGTAAAAGGACTGATGGATGGGATATTTCACCCATGTTCTAGTGACTGAAACAGAGAGGTTAAAGGAGACCTACCCTGAGAGAAGCGAGCGCTGAAGCCCCGGTGGCTGAGACTGAGGTCAGACCTAAAGCGAACAAAGATGGCGTTCTGGGTGGAGGTGATGGCGGGAGGAAGACTGGTGCCACACACATGGGCAAGCAGAGGAGAAGATATGGTTGGACCATCATGGATCTACAGAGGGACAGACATATGGTTTCAGTAACGCCATGTAGCTAAATGTTAAGCACAAGCACTGCAGCGTCAATGGACTACATTTTAACAGACAAACCGCTTTACACACACACACACACACACACTGGAGGCAGTGGAACTACCATGCAAGGCCCTGATTGGCCCATCGGGAGCAATCAGGGTTCAGTGTCCTGCTCAAAGACATTTCAACAAGTGGACAGGAGGAGCCGGGGATAAAAGCACCAATCAATCCTGCGGTAAGTGGACGACACTCTACGCGCCTCATGATCATTACAAGTAGTACAGGTAGCACAGTGAGTCACTTGCTTTGTAAAGGTATTTTCCCCATTCACTGGACAGGCCACATCAATTCTACTGTATGCTGTTCCCCAGTATTTACCCTCCATCAGTGATTCAGGCTGTAATTAACTACATCAGTCACTCACAGCCACATAGTCCCAGGAGCAGTTGCTATGATGTTCAATGTCCAGGTCAGTGAAGTTGAAGAAGACACGGTGGTTGGGATCCACAGTGATGACCCAGGAACAGTCCGCATTGTTGGGATAGCTGCTGGGATACAAAGGAGAATGGATCTCCCCTGATGGAGCTGTGACTGGGCCTCCACAGCCTGCAGGAACAAGGATAGCGGAGAAAAGGTTACTCAGTGCTGGTGCAGCTCGTCTCTGATGTGTTCCGTCTATGTATGCATGTGGCTATGTATGTTGCAATGCATCACTGCTGCCTCTCACTCCTGGTGTGTGGAGGCTGTAGACAGCCAGGAGCCTACTGTACTCTAACTCACATGGAGTTTGTAGCTGGCTCTTTTCCCCTGACTGTTTCACCAGGAGGGCTTAATCTTTTCTTCAATTCAATGTTTATTTATTTTGTTGGAAGAATTTCACATTGCCCTCGAACACCCAGCGTGCCTAGTGTTCCAGGTGCACAAGATGAACAATGAAGGTGAGCATGAGAACCCATGAGATGTCATGTAGGTCCTATTACAGAACTTAGACCAATAATTACCAGGAGTAGTAAGTAAGTAAGTAAGTAAAGCCTTGCACTATCCACTCCAGATCCCTTCCCCCTCAACACTAGGTACCATGGCCCACCCTAAGCCCTAAACACTGAGCCGTCACAGACTTGACCTGGTTTGAAAAGCGGCGTCTGGGTTGGAAAAAGGCGATGCCATGTATGCCTGTGCACCAATCAGAGTTTAGAAACATCTGAATTAAAATCTCATGACAGTTGGTGGGCTGTTTGTTTATGTTAGCAGCACTGTCAGTCAAATGTATTCAGAGCACACCCACATAGCCCTGCTGAAGCAGATCAGCTTAGTTTTGGATTGTTAAACTCTTTATAAATTATATCAAAAAAATATACTTTTTTAATTAACTTTAACTGCAGCTTATTTAGTAATAAATATGAAGCCAAACTGATGATACCCATACACTCCCTAATATTGTGGTATTCTGTGGTATAGTGGCACTGAGGTATGGGCATGCACTCAATGATGTCCACCCACCTCCCTGGACTTCAGCCCAGCTCGCATTGAAACCTCGACCACTGACGTAGGCATCAGACTTGAAGCGCACTGTGAGCAGGTTGCCGGTGCTGGAGACACGCATTGGGCTGGAAGTGGTGCTGCACAGCTTGGCCAGCTGAGGGGCCGACAGGTCCGGGCCTCCATACACCTGAGAAGTCAAAAGGCCAAATGCAATGCTGTTCACCCTTTCACAAATAATCTATTTTATACTGAAAGGTCACCAGTAAGAAGTCACCTGTTCTTATTATACCACCTGGAGCAACTGTTGTTTTATGAACTATGCATTGTACACTCACACTAGACATGATGAGTGTTTTTGGCCAAACCTGGCAGAGAGATAGGCCCATATCTTACTTCCAGCACATCATAGTTGCAGTCTTGGTGGAACTCCACATCAAACTCATGGATGGTGAGGGTGATGCTGCTGCCCGCTGAAGTGGTGATATACCAGATACACTCCCTGTTTTCTGGATACCTGTTGGGGTAGTCTGGGCTGTTGAAGGAGCCACTGGGTCCAGAGAGATCCCCACCACATCCTGCAGGGACACACACCAAGTCAGAGGGAACTAAAGACTCCGTTTTAACCAAGTGTGCAGAATCGTCACCTAAACCTGGAAATAGCTTTAGTATAGTGATGATCCAGGCTCAAGAATTACCGCTGTACATTTCAAAGCAACAAGGAGGTCAAACAACCACAGGGAGTCCCGAGCAGACTGTTAAGGTGTGGGGAGCAGGTGAGGAATGGACCCAGGCGCAGACAGCGGGTGGAGGTAACAAGGGTTCTTTATTGGGGAAAAGGCAGGACGGGAGGCGGGTAGGTGGACAGGCAGGTACACAGATCCAGCAGGCAGGGAAGCTGGCAGGCAGGGAGGTAGGCCAGCAGGGTAGCAGGCAGGCGGGCAACAGGGAACAGAGAACACAGCACACTGAACATGCACAAGAACAAGAACCGACAAACACCAACTGACAAGGGCAGGTACAAATAGGGAAGGAACAAACGAGGAGACGAGACACAGGTGAGTAC
>LKNJ01007951.1:0-11851 GCA_002120245.1 Maccullochella peelii | reverse complement strand
CCGTTTAGAGCTCCAGGGGGCTCAGCCTCTCTGACTAGTCCATAAATCAGTCTCTGTCAGGCGGATACAATCTGCTGGACCTCCCCCTAAATTTTATGGTTCTCAATTTTAATTTATTATTAAATATTATTGACCTCCATGGGGAGGGGGGCCCTCAGCCACCCTGGCTTACACAGGGAAAGGCCTCTCTGAGGCGGATACACCCCGCTGGACCTCCCCCTAAAATTTATGGTTCTCAATTTAATTTTATTATTACATATTATGGCCCTCCATGGGGAGGGGGGCCCTCAGCCACCCTGGCTTACCCAGGGAAAGGCCTCTCTCAGGCGGATACAGCCCGCTGGACCTCCCCCTAAAATTTATGGTTCTCAATTAAAATTTATTATTAAATTTTATGGCCCTCCAGGGGGAGAGGGGCCCTCAGCCAGCCTGGCTAGTCCACAAATCAAGCTCTGCGAGGCCGATTTATGGACTATACATCGAAATGTGGCCACTGGCTGTACACTGGCAGGGACTTTGCATCTGAAGTGGGCGCTGCTGAGCCACCGGGTGGAAATGTGGACACTGGCTGTACGATNATATTATGGCCCTCCATGGGGAGGGGGGCCCTCAGCCACCCTGGCTTACCCAGGGAAAGGCCTCTCTCAGGCGGATACAGCCCGCTGGACCTCCCCCTAAAATTTATGGTTCTCAATTTAATTTTATTATTACATATTATGGCCCTCCATGGGGAGGGGGGCCCTCAGCCACCCTGGCTTACCCAGGGAAAGGCCTCTCTCAGGCGGATACAGCCCGCTGGACCTCCCCCTAAAATTTATGGTTCTCAATTTAATTTTATTATTACATATTATGGCCCTCCATGGGGAGGGGGGCCCTCAGCCACCCTGGCTTACCCAGGGAAAGGCCTCTCTCAGGCGGATACAGCCCGCTGGACCTCCCCCTAAAATTTATGGTTCTCAATTTAATTTTATTATTACATATTATGGCCCTCCATGGGGAGGGGGGCCCTCAGCCAGCCTGGCTAGTCCACAAATCAAGCTCTGCGAGGCCGATTTATGGACTATACATCGAAATGTGGCCACTGGCTGTACACTGGCAGGGACTTTGCATCTGAAGTGGGCGCTGCTGAGCCACCGGGTGGAAATGTGGACACTGGCTGTACGATGGCAGGGACTTTGCATCTGAAGTGGACGCAGCAGAGCCACCGGGCGGACATTGTGACACTGGCAGGAACACACCGTTCAAAATCTGTCCACCAGGCGGAGGTTTCCCTCACCCCACGTATGAACGCTTTCTGGTTGAACGCTGCCAGAGTAAATATTAAAGTCTTCATTAGCTAAGACATCTCTTACGTTTGAATGGAGTAACCTGATTTAGTTAATCGCTAGTTTGAAACTAGAGAACTCAGGAAGGACTTTATGTTCAAACTTAGGGATGGATTCACAAACAGCTGGCGTGACCCAGTCCTGGTCTGTCTCCTTCTATACAATTTCACACAACACATTTAAGTTTTTATTGTCCCAGTAACAGGACGATGGTGATCTTTGAGTAATTCTCTGCAGAAACAGACAAGTGTTGCAATTACTTTCTAATTGAGAAATAAATGGAGGTGACACTGGGAACTTTCAAAATAAGACTCCTTTCATTTTCTCTCTAGTTTCACAGCAGGCTTAGCAGCAGGTAGATACAGGTAACTGTGTTCAGGTGTGACAGCTGCAGTATCACCTGTGACTGACACCTAACAGACAAATCTGTTCTCTGTTATCTGTAGAGACTGACATATGAAATAGACAATGTAAGAAATGAAATATTAACATTATGTTGATGGAGAGACTGTTTGTCTTCAAGTTTCTGTTAGCAGATGCAGGTAAATATACATTTATCTGGAGGCTGATGGATCTCAGTGCTAAACTGAAAATTTACAGATAAAACTGTGATGAAGTTCATGAACCCCAGTTTAACCCCTGATTATAACATCACTGACTGTCTGTGGACCCAAACAGGACTGATGCTGTAGGAACTCAAACACTGACACTTCACTGTTAAATAAATGTTAAAACTGTTTATTCTGTGTCAGATCAATGATGCCAAACAGACAGCTCAGGAAACCAAAGACCAGGCCAAAGACTTGCAGGACCGGATCAATGACAACATGGACTCCTTTGAGAGAGAGAAGAATAAAACCAAGGAGCTCCTCCAGCAACTCAAAGACTACCTGATGGGTGAGTGTTCAGGTGTTACTGCAGGAACCTGGTCCTCACCTGGAGGACTCTGGTTCAGTCATTTGGTCAGTTTACAGATTCTCATGATGTGAGGTGTCCTTGTTTGTTTTCAGACACTAACATATTATTGAGCTCCAATTCAGATATATGTGCTTTCAGAAAAACCTTAGTGGTAATTATGATATGAATGATATTGAGTCAGAAACTGATAAATATGGTAACTCCAACATGATATGAACACAAAATTAGTCCTTAATATAAAGTTTCAGAAGGCCAGGGGCAGGGGCCCAAGACAGTTTTATACTGATGTTATACTTTAACAACAACCCTCGCACAACTGAAACATAATTATTCCTCATGTTTGCTCCCCAACAGATGAGATGGTTCCTCCAGAGGACATCGAGAAAATGGCCCGAGCTGTTCTGGACATCCAGTTGACACGATCACCTGATCAGATCCAATCAATGATCAATGGCATTAATAATATGCTGTCCAATGCCACCAATTTCCAGGACGACCTGAAGAATCTGGAGGAGCACGCCAAGACCGCCCATGACCTGCCGCAGAAAGCTCGGGAACTCAAGTCAGTGTCTGAAAACATGAAATAACTGACTGAATAACTCACACTAAACAAACAACATCTGTTATCTCTGTGAAAACACCAAACTTTAACCACATTTTAACAAAAACACCAACTTGTAACAAAAAGGCCAAACTTTAACAAAATCACCAAACTTTACCCAAAACATCATATTTTAACCAAAACACCAAACTTTAAATAAAACACAAAATTGTCAGCTGTCTGAAAACACAAAACTTTAACTGAAAATATGAAACCTCTGTTAGCTTTAGGTTCCCTGGTGGATGAATTCTACTGGTTTGTTTTGACCTCCTGACTTATTGATTAATGACTGACCACACTAATGTGATATCTGGCCACAGTCCCTGGCCCTGTTCTTCATAATTATCACAATTAAATTTTCATAAATTTGGAGTTACCTATACGTATACATGATAAAACAAAGTAAAATTTAAAAAAAGAAATGAACCAAATTTAGTTTGAGATACTGAGGAAAAAGACAAACACAACATATGGCATTTAATTTGCCTTTGTCATTTGAACAATAAAACTTATTAAATGATTAACTGCATGTAATTAAAGCTGCTTTTAAGAGATTTTAGTAAAGTTTCATTTTCATAGCAGGTTTATGATTATCACTGAAAAGTCTCTTGCACATCCATCAGGAAGGACTTCACCAATCATGCACCATCATCACTCATAGTCTGACCACATTCATTGGTAATATCTCATCAGTGATCAAAGTGTGGAAACGTGGAGAACAACACATTTGAAGAACAGGGCTCTGATCTCTTCATGGAGAAATCCTTGTATTTCGAAGTTGTGTTGTCATTGTTTCTTATTTTTAGGGAGCGGACAAAGAAGATTGATGTGACAGAGATCAGCAGAGACATTTATGAAGCAGAGAAAGCTCAGGACAAAGCCAACGACGACCTGGAAACAGCCAGCCGAGACAGAGACATGACCAGAGACCAAGTCCAAGACGTAAAGAAGACAAAAAAATCTCAAATATCTGTCACTTGAGTTCAGCAGTGCATGTTGTCGATGTGTTTAAACATGTTTTTGCTGTCATGTTTCAGATCAAAGACAAACTGGACGACATTGAGAAGAAACATATGAATCATCGACCTGAAGATCTGCAGGACGAGATCGAAGCCCTGAAGAAGAAAACTGAAGAGAACAGAGAGACGGCCAGAGATGCCAGAGAGGCTGCGGACTCTGCTTTAAACAACACTACTGACACAGAAAAAGTGAGCTTTAAATACCTAAGACTGCAGACACAGAAAGGGTAACATACAGGAAGTATGTTCAAAGTACTACAGTGTGTAGTCCTTAAACTTGGAAGTTTTACAGTTTGTAAAGTGTTTTAAAGTGTTTGTACAGTGGCGTGGCGTGACTTTTTTCACTAGGTGGCGCGAGTAAATCTCAGAAGGCTATCCGACACACTGGCGGTTTGCACCAAAATAGCTTGTAATAAAAAACTTGACCTCGTTTTGGTGTCATTTACGGGTGCGCTGCTTCTGTCATCTGCTGTCTGTGTCAGAATTTGACACACACACACACACGCAAACACACACATATTGGTCTGACCAGCTAGAAGCCAGCAGGTGCTCCTCTGGTGGTTGACCCGCCTGGTCGAGTAGCCTTCTAGCTTCTTGAGCAGTGTTGCCAGGTTGGTTAAACAGCGTCACTATTCAGAAAAGAATATGAATATTGGAAAAAAATAAGAAAAATGTCCACACTATGACAAACCAGGTCAAAGCTCAGTTTTACAGACATAATCCATCCTAAAGCCGCCTAATCTGGCAACATTTCATTTCATTTGCAGGAGGGGCGGCGCCCCAGCACCCTTAATGGACCGCACGCCACTGTGTTGGTAGTCAGTTTAACTGGCTACATTAGTTTCACCTGTCAGTTAACCGCAGTACTGTTACTATGGTTACCATAGACACCTGTCAGCCAATCAGAATGTATTTTTGATGTGTTGTCAGGTTTTTGACTGTTTCTCCAACAGGATGTGGACGATGTGATGAAGCTGTTCGAGCTCTTAAAGCAGAAAAATCGAGCGGTTCAAGGTGGAGCTGCAGAACGACTTGAGAACATCGTGGAGGAGGCGGAGAAGATGAAGAGACAGGTGGAGGACAAACTCACACAGATACAAGGTACTATTAGTACTTTTACAGCAGCAGTTGGAGGAGCACAAGTAATACTGGCAGCATCAGTAGTACTGCAGTATGATCTGCACTAGTAGTATGTGCAGTACTACAGTATATATAGTGTATTTATTTGTGTATTCTGTGTTTATAGATCTGGAGTTGAAGATCCAGCACCTGATCAGGCGTAAAGAGGACAAAGCAGCTGAAGTCTATAAGTTGTTGGAGACAGTGGATTCACTTCGATGGGAAATCTCCAAACGAGCCGAAGAATACGCAAGATGTACCACATAAATACTACTGAGAACTACATACTGAAACACAGGTCCTCATAAATACTGAGAACTACATACTGAAACACAGGTCCTCATAAATACGAGTACTACATATTGAGACACAGGTCCTCGTAAATACTGAGTACTACATACTGAAATACTGCTCATGTGAACCTTTAACGGATCAGTTTGCTGTTTTTATATGTTTGTTTTATTGTCAACAAATCCCATTAAAAAAAACTAAAACCAGGACTGTGCTGATTCTGGTGTTCCTCGGGGATCAGGTTTAGGACCCCTGTTGTTCCTAATTGACGTGGCTGATCTTTATTATCTTTGACTGTCACAGAAACCTGAACGTCCTCACTATCATCTGAATACTGAACTCAATCTAAATGTTTTAAAGTAGAACTCTGGTGCAGTGTTTGTGTATGTGTGAATGTATTTGCCTAAAACAGGACTTCATATGAATTTTCTCTGATTTTAAACTGATGTTTTAAAATTTCATTTTATTCAAATAAATCTGAGACTAAAATTTATAATACAACATTTAGTTATGATAGATTTTCACAAAAAATGCACAATAACCTGTAAGTAATGTGTCACTGTGTGTCTGCTGTAAACCATCTTCAAACCTGAGACTGTAACTGCTTCTGTCCATCTGATGATTTAAGACGTCTCTGTAGTTAATTATAATAATAATATCTTTATTAATATAGCACCTTTCAAAACAAAGCAAAAACATGCTTTACAGTAAAAACAAAATGAAAGTACATAAAATCCAAAACATAAGAAATTAAACAAGACACAATAATTTAAATAATTACAACAAAAACCATCAGTTAAGAAAAAGCCAGAAGATAAAAGTGAGTATTAAGAAGAGATGTAAAACTGAGTTTAACAGGCTGAGATCATCAGACAGTAAAGGCCCCGTCCCGGTTCAGGGTGTTAACAGATCACAGATAGGCAGGAGCCTGACCAATCAAGGCTTTAAAAACAAGCAGTAAAATCTTAAAATGAATTCTAAACTGATGGGGAACCAGCGAAGGGCAGTCCAAATACAGAAAACAAAAATTTGATTATTTTAAAGGACCATTAGTTTCTTTCTAAGTTCATTTTCTTTTTTGATGCTTTTAAATCTTTAACACAGATCTGAACATGGTTTCATGTATTTGTTGTTTCCTTCATATATTTCATGATAACATGTGACACTGTTGAATTTAATGTTGTAGATTTTTGATTTTCACAAAATGAACCTCTGACTTCAGCATTATAAAATCTATCAATTCTATCTGCTGAATCACAGAGCGTCAGTTTGTTTCTGTTGTTTGACTCTTTAAAGAGAAGCTTCACAGCAGTGTGTCAGTTCAAACCTTTTTCTGGTCAGGTGAGGTCAGGTGAGATCAGAAGTGTGCTCTGTAAGCATGCCCAACAGTGATGTCACAGTGTCCTGGAGTCCACCTGTACATCACTGCAGCAATGTGAGAAGTTCAAAGATTTTCAGGAGGTGAAGTTCCTCTTTAATAAACTGTACAACATAAAGGTTATGTATATAAACTGTGTATATATATATGTGTCTGTTTATAATTTTACTGTGTTGTAGTACTTTTACTCCATGGTAGTAGTAGTGTAATAGTTCTTATCAGAATCACAGTTCTGAGTACAAACTGCTTCAAATCACAGATCTTTAATGTGTGTGTGTGTGTGTGTGTGTGTGTGTGTGTGTGTGTGTGTGTGTGTGTGTGTGTTAATGCTGTTTCCATTCAGTTGTTAATGTTTGTTCACAGACAGAAGAGCTCATCTCTGATTGGCTGAGAGCTCGGCTCTGCAGGCCGCCACACGTTCACAGGCATTCCCCACAATGCACTGGGGCAGTCAGTCCTGAATAAGTCTTCAGATGTTCAGGTGGGGGGTCGGATTCCCATACACACACACACACACACACACACACACACTCTCCTCCCCCACAGTTAAACCTCACCTGCAACAACAAAGGAGGAGGTGAGTGTGTGGTGTGGGGGGTGTTCAGGAATGTCTTTTGTCTGTAGAGCCCCCTCCCCATGGGGTGTGTGTGTGTGTGTGTGTGTGTGGGGGGGGGGGGGGGCTCCAGATTCTTCAGAACTACAGAAGAAAAATCACAGAATCAGTTTCAAACCTGTAGTCACGACTGGTGCCAACTACAAAACTGTTCTATTCTATTCTGTTAGAAATCTGTTAGAGATCAGAAATCTGTTAGAGATCTATTAGAAATCTATTAAAGATCAGAAATCTGTTAGAGATCTATTAGAAATCTGTTCGAGTTCAGAAATCTATTAGAGTTCTATTAAAACTTTAACGAGTTCTTCAAACGCACAGTTAATTTATACAATATGGCCAAAAGTATGCGGGCAGCTGTATGTTTCATTTGCTCAGTTAATGTCTGATAGACATGAATATTGTTCCAGGTGTTGACCTACTTTTCTTTGTGTTTTCTCTTGTTCATGTGTTCACAACCTTTATGTTAAAAAAGATTGTTCATGTGCTCACGACCTTTAAGTTAATAAGTAATAAAGATTGTTCATGTGTTCATTCATCTTGTAACGTTGACTTTGAGAGCCTCAAACCAGCAAACAGAATGAGAGCAGACACTGAACCCTGTGAAGAGGTGTCCACATTCTTTTGGCCATAAAGTGGTGATTGAAGGAGCGATGAAAAGTCAGACAGGAAGTCAGGTCAGATTGTTTTCAGAATAAAAGCATCAGGCTGAAGGTGGAGTTGACGCAGAAACAATGAAACAACATTTTAGTTTGTTTTTATTTCTGTGTTTAAAGAACATTTTAAATTAGTTTTTTTAACTGTATTTTAAACGTGCTGTTTCATATGATACATGATTATCTGGCAAAGTACACATGTAATATTGTTCTTCTTATTATATATGATTTATTCAGGTTGTCTGCAAATCTTTTTTTATACTTTATATTTAGTTTTCATGTTCAAAAAACAATATTCTTAACAATATAAGAAAGTTTAATGAGAACATAAGAAAAATTCAAAACAGAATCAGATTTTCAGGATGTGCCTCTGTGTTTTGGTGCATAACAAAGATAAAGCAAGTCAAGAAGAGCAAGAATGTGCAAAAGTTCACAGAATTAAGTTTAAAGAAGATCTGCAATGTTCAACATAGTGAACCACAAGATGTGTGTGTGTGTGTGTGTGTGTGTGTGTGTGTGTGTGTGTGTGTGGTGTGGAGCCATAACCTTTCCTGCTGGCCTCAAAGTCCTGGAGGTGTCCAGGTCCTGAAGGTGTCCAGGTCCTGGAGGTTTTGTTCCAAAGAGAGGATTTGTACCTTAATTCATTGTTCTTTTCTTTCATGTGGTTTTTACTCTTTAACCTGGGACACAGAATAAAGACATATTTCAACATGGCTGACAGACACCCAGTTTTATTTTGAAATCATCCCGGATGTATAGGTGCTGGTGGATCTGAGGAGGCGGAGTCCGAGGAGGTCTGAGGAGGTCTGCAGGGTTCAGGGAGTCTGGTTGTCTCCGAAGGTTTTCAGGAGGTTCACACGGTCTGAGGGTTTTCAGGTTTCTGGAGGTTTGAACATTTTTCAGACTCTGGAGGTACCGGTCGCTCTGAGGTTCCTGTGGATTTCCAGGTTTCCAGCAGTTTGTGGATCAGAGATTAGAGTCCGGATCAGCAGCATGTGGGAGCTTCAGCTGGCGGTGCTGCTCGGTGAGTTTCAGCTGAAAATAGTGTAATACTTTAGTAGTATTTAATACTGTAATACTTTAGTACTGTAATACTGTAATACTTTAGTACTGTAATACTGTAATACTTTAGTAGTATTTAATACTGTAATACTTTAGTAGTATTTAATACTGTAATACTTTAGTACTTTAATACTTTAAAAACTGAATCAAGAGAAAAGTTAACTCACTTTCTCTGAATGTTTGGAGCTTCACCAATTAACTGATAAGTCATCGAATTAACCCTTTGAGGTAAAGCTGAATCGATTAGTCCAGCGATCGAAAAGTAATCAGTAATTATTTTTAGAATCAATGAGTGTTCTGTTCCGTCAGTTACTGATCCAAACTGTCTTCTCTGTCTCTAGTTTCTCTGTTTGAAATCTCAGTAAACTGAATGTCTCTGATTTATTAAACACGACGTTAAATTGATTTCAGAAGAAAAGATTCGTCATAAAATGTAAATAAAACGTGAAAAAAACAACAAATAAACGTGAGACAGTTAAAATCGATTTTTTCAGAATCTGATCACAGATCAGTTTGTTGTGTGAATGAGTTCAGACTCTGATTAAATCACTTTTCTTCTTCACTGTCTGTTAAAGATCAATAACTGAAGCTGCTGTGTCTGTTGGTCTGTGATTGATTCACTGATTGATTCACTGATTGACATGAACATCATGGAAACACAACAAGCAAAATCAAAATGTCCTAAATCTCAAGATAACGTCTCCAAATGTCTAAAGATACTTACTTTAATGTGATATTTCATTATATTTAATGGTAATATATTTAAAATGATATTTGAAATATTTAATGTCATATTTAATGTGAAATGATGATTATTGAACTCTTCTTTGGTCAGTCTGATGAAACTTTGCAGCTTCCTGTTTGTAACACCTGACTGGAGATCAGATGTTTGTACAGAGTAATCAGAGTGGGCGGAGATTTGATTTAAAAATGACTTAATTGATTATCATAGTGATTATTTTCCTGCCAATCAGCTAATGGACTCGATG
Source organism: Maccullochella peelii (assembly GCA_002120245.1). NCBI lineage: Eukaryota > Metazoa > Chordata > Actinopteri > Centrarchiformes > Percichthyidae > Maccullochella > Maccullochella peelii. Next base: position 1,883 of record LKNJ01007951.1, on the reverse strand, counting down.
TTTTAGCTCTGCTGGCTTTAAATCAGAATGAAGAATGCAACACTTTTCTTCGTTGGTGTCATTATTTACACTGATCTGTCACTCAAACAGGGGGCGGGGCTTCAACACCTGTCCATAGTTATATTTGATGTCTGATCTCAGATCAGCTCTGAGTGTTTTTTTTGTATCAAACTGTTTTAATTATGGTTCAGTCAGATTTTCACAATAAGAGCCTCTCCTCTCAGCTCTGCAGCTGTTTACCTGCGCTCAGGAGGGTGGGGCCTCGGTGGGCAGGGCCCAGGATGATGTCAGCCTCCCGGAGCTCAGTGACGTGTGCACAGAGGGCAGCTGTTACCCGGCAACAGGAGACCTTTTGATTGGCCGATCCCACCAACTGTTATCCACCTCCACCTGTGGACTGGACCGACCCGAACCGTTCTGCATCGTCAGCCACCTGCAGGTATACGTAACAATACAAACTACAGACAAATAAACACTGGAACAATACAAACTACAGACAAATAAACACTGGAACAATACAAACTACAGGTAAATTATCACCTGAACAATAAAAACTACAGGTAAATTATCACCTGAACAATAAAAACTACAGGTAAATAATCACCTGAACAATACAATATACAGGTAAATAATCACCTGAACAGTACAAACTACAGCAAATGATCACCCGAACAATACAAACTACAGGTAAATGATCACCCGAACAATACAAACTACAGGTAAATGATCACCTGAACAATACAATATACAGAGCTAGATGCTGGCTTACTGTTGGAAGTGGTAGAGGTGAAGGAGGGAAGGTTGCTGTCAGCTGGGGGTTTAAAAGGGCTGATGTCATCCATCCGTCCAATCCAGAGGCAGCAATCGAATGGATCAATCACAGGGTACCACTTGTTTATCATCACCCTTACACACATACATGTACACACTCTTAGCAAAAGGGTAAGGAGAGAGATCTGTCTCATAACAACATCAAAACAAATATGACTCAGGGTCATAACATCTCCCCACCTGAAAATCAATTCAGTTCAATTCAGTTTTATTTATATAGCGCCATGTCATAACAAAGTTATCTCAGGGCACTTTTTCATATAGAGCAGGTCTAGACCGACTCTTTATATTTACATAGACCCAACAATTCCCACCATGAGCAGCACGAGGACACAGTGGCAAGGAAAAACTCCCTTTAACAGGCAGAAACCTCGAGCAGAACCAGAACCAGGCTCTGGGTGGGCGGTCATCTGCCTCGATCGGTTAGAGGGGGGGGGAGCATACAGATGATAATACAGATAACAACAATAGTAGCAACGGCTGTTGAGCAGAAACAGGGGGGCAGCAGGCGGCAACCACAGATCCAGACTCCACAGCTCTGCAAGCACAGATCCAGACTCCACAGTTCCGCAACCACAGATCCAGACTCCACAGCTCCGCAACCACAGATCCAGACTCCGCAGCTACGCAACCACAGATCTAGACTCCACAGCTCCGGAGGCAGAAACACTCGCAGAAAGCAACAGAAGGAGAGAGAGAGGAAAGAAAGGGAAGCAGTCGAGTTAGTAACAAGCATTAATGGGATAAGAGTGCGTACCAATGGAGAGGGAGAGGAGGAGAGAGGAGCTCAGTGCATCATGGGAAGTCTCTCGGTAGTCTAGGCCTATAGCAGCATAACTAAGGGGTGGCTCAGGGCTCACCTGAGTCAGCCCTACTATGAGCTTTATCAAAGAGGAAAGTCTTAAGCCTACTCTTAAATGTGAGGAAGGGGTCTGCCTCCTGTGCACAAACTGGGAGCTGGTTCCACAGAAGACGAACTTGATAGCTGAAGGCTCTGGCTCCCATTCTACTTTTAGAGACTCTAGGAACCACAAGGAACCCTGCATTCTGGG
>LKNJ01007950.1:0-10498 GCA_002120245.1 Maccullochella peelii | reverse complement strand
CACATAACCTTTTAACAAGGACAGATTAATCATATCTAGTAAAGAAGTGCTAAGTAAGGGTAAAACTTCTTGTATTGACTACAACAGGGACCTCAGCTGATATGGGTTGGTGATGTCATTTCCAGTAGCTGCCCCTCGTCTAGTTGACCATGTGTGTTCTTCTACCTATATGTGTCTCAGTACACATCCTAACCATTTACTGCTGCAATAACAGTGTTCAGGCACAATTTCCACAGTTCAAATTGGCACTCAAATCCAAATCTGTTTAAGTGTCTCATAAAATCACATGAATATCTAAAGAAAGGGGGAATAAAAACAGAATCTGTGCATACACACCATTGTGGTTTATGTAAATCTTATTAAAGCATCATGGCAGTGATAAAAAACAGAGTTTGTGGAGTGTCAGCCATGCTTCTGTGTGAAACTACAAAATAGCAGATACAGTACATTCATAACTGTACCAGTCATGCTATTTTCCTAAAGTCACAAGTATACCAATTTTTAAGTGGTTTACCCATATAAAAGTTATAAGAGTTATCCTCTTTTGTCAAGGGATCACCAAAGTTAGTAGGCTATTCTCTGGGCATCATAAATGTCTGTACAAAATTTCATATCAATCCATGTTGAGATATTTCAGTCTGGACCAAAGTGGTGGGCCCTCAGACAGACCGACAGACTGTCATATGAAGAGTGAAGCTGATAGCATGGCTAAAAAGTATCAATAGATTAATCAGGAATGAATGAATTAATGGTTGTACCCACAGTACCTTTTGGCTCCAGCAGACTCTGTAGTATTTCCATTCCCCCACAAACATCCATGCCTGGTGCAATTGTTTTAAATGACCTTGCACAGTCAAGAGTAGAGATCAAATACCCATCAATTATGTATCTATGTGAGCATGAATAATTCATCAGAGACATCCTGTATGATGGAATTATGCAATTTCGGGCGCTATGACACATTTCAGTGCAGATACACAGCAGAAATGGCCCCATTTCCCTGTACATATGACACCCATCTCATATATCAAAGCCTTATCAGTTTCCACTTCATAAAGTACAGACCCGGTCCAGTAGTCCACATATCAGGGGCCATGTCAGTGTCAGGATGTACTCACATCCCTTCTATGCTGATGGAGTTCTGTCTGCTGAAGGTCACTTGATTAGGGTTCATTTATAGAAAAATGAATTTTATATAATATTATGGGTTGTATATAATGAATATTAAGATATTAACTCATTTTTAGTGTAATTCTTTTTACTGATTGGCATGACGGGACAATTTTTTAAAGAAACCTGGTGCATTATGACACTGTGTAGGGATCAGACGGCCTGATGGGGGCGCTATTCTTAAATGTCAAATTATAAATGGGGCAACAGTGATGAAGAATCTTGTTTGTCGTAGGCAGCCTGCATCGCTCATTGGGGCTGGCATGTTTCGCCTGCTCCCTTTTGCATGGATGACCATCAGATGAATACTTGAGCATAAGATACCACAACATTAAGAATCTTAGCATTTCCATTTAGTTATTATCTTCCTGTTTCCAGACGTATAACACACACAGCTCACAGTAGCTGCTTCAGGACGGCACTTCCATGGAGAGAAAGACCTCTGATGTCGTGTCACCGGCAAATAAACAGTTTGTAACTTAAAGAGAGAAGAGACTCAATATGTTGTTTGTTCTTTATTCTGTGTTTGCATGACTGAAACATTTTTTTTCCAACAGCAACTGCAGATACAACTAGTCTATTTCCAGTCCAGGGAGACCACAGTGCGATCGCTAACAGGCATTGTTCTGCACTTTAGAATGGTGGTGTGTGTGCCCTATTGGGACCGTGGTTCTTTATTTACAAGATCACTGCTATTACAGTCTGCTTTGCTGTAGTCTTTAGTGTGTCTATAGAGGCAGCATGAAGGAGATGCACTCAATAGAAATTACAAAGGTGCAAGTGTGTGTAAGTGAGGGAGAGAGAAAGCTGTGAGCCGGGCTAAGCTGAGATTTCCCACATTCTGATGAAGAGTGTAATTACAGCAGAAAGAGCAGGCATATGGCACTGGTGCAGATGTGTTTACACAGTGCACTCAGCTGGGGTTGGCTCATTACCAGAGACAGAGGGGAGAGAGAAGAGCAAGGGCAATCCCTGGCTTTCCTCTCTCTGGCACATGAACAAGCCTGCTTTAGGATGAGCGATAAGCTGCTTCCTCACCTTTCTAGAAGCATGTTGTAAAAATAAAGTGCTTATTTGAATGTGTGTGTGTGTGTGTGTGTGTGTGTGTGTGTGTGTGTGTATAGGAGACACTGCGCTGCTTTTCTTCCTACTTCGTCACCACGCCACCTTTGTTGTCCACGTGGACAGGTATCGTGGTCTCTGAGGACTCGATGGCCTGTACAATCAAAGGAGCCTCCACGGTCAGCACCCCCTCAGGAGACAGGGTGGAGGTCACCTTCTCAATGTTAGCTGATGGGGGGAGGCTAAAGGGGAGCAATAAAACACAATTAGGTTATGAGTCTAATAAATCACTCCAGTACATTCACTAAGAGTTCTGGTGTTGATGAAAAAAGCTTCACTGCCAGCACTTAAACAAAGACTGACTGAAACATTAATGCCTGAGTCACCCTTGATGGGGTAAGATCAGATCCAAGACCAGCCCAGTTTGAGTGTGTTGTGGCCCCTGGATGGCAGCAGAGTCCTATGAAGCTACAAACTCAGACAGAGGAGGGATGAACGCTAGGAGGTGGAGGCTGCTGCTGTTGCTTTTCAGAGCATGAAATTCAGTTATCAGCAGCAGCCAGCCCTCCACAGGCTGGACCAACCCGAAACTAAAGAGACTCACGGCAGCAAAGCCACAGTAAGAGAATCACAGCAATCTGAAGCCTGCCTGAGAAATGCATTTCCTCCATGAAAATTCACTGCAAAGCCACCATCAAACAGCCACAATAAACCCATTTTAATAAAAAATCTGTTAGTTTTGAAGTGAGTTGACATATTGCATGGCCAGTAGCTTCCTTTCATCAACTGGACTACAGACTTGTTGAAAGTGATCAAGAATAAAACAAATTTTGGTAAAAATAATTTCTTATTCTTTGATAATGAACTTTAAAACATTGAGCTACTTACGTGTATTTTCTGGTGAAAGTTCTGGACACAAAACCGTGCTCATCCTTCCGCTCCTCATGCTTGCCTAAGGACACAGACAACATACTTTTACCTAAATGTGGTACTAATCTGAAAGGTACATTCACTTAAGAGTGAACTAATGAGTTATAACTAAAAGAATGTATTATGGTGCACCAATTCTGCAAGAACAGATCTTGTATGTATTTGTAAAATGAATATTAAATGGAAATAAAAGCGATAAGGGATATGGAAGCTGCTTGAGGAACACAGCACTAGTAAAGGGAATGACTGCATGGTGTGGAACAGATGTGAGTACCTGTTTCAGGCAAAATGGATGTTGACTTTGTAATCCATAAATTTATACCACTATCATCCTGCAATTCATACACATACTTAATGCAAATATTGCCTAGGGCTCACCTCATGCACACACACTGAAACGACTGCAGGTGTGTGGACTATTATATCTTATCTTAACTATTATTATAACAACCTATAACTCGCTTAAAATGAAGTTTGATTATGTTTTTTTAACAGTCTAACTAAACTAGATTCAGTATTTTGAGGATTCTCAACATTTAGGTGATGTTCAACTGGTCTTTTTCCTTTTGTCTTGTCATAGCAGTAAAAGCACAGGTGTAACTAATATCATTAATTATGGCTCAATTCAAGTATGTCACAAAAAGCCATTACATTGTGTCAGCATGAACAGTACAAGGACCCTGTAACTGGTACACCTAAATGGAATGCAGCCACAATTCATTTAATTAATTACACCTGTGCTTCTGCTGCTATAACATGTTTGTCTTATATTTGATCTACCAATCTCCATAGCTTTTATATATCGCATGTCAGATACAAAAACCATTAAAATTATGTTTTGGTTAGGTGTAGCAGAGATAACTGGTTGGGGTTAGCATAAGGTTGGGGTCAGGTCAAGCATCGCAGAAGACAACTGGTTGGGGTTAGGTATAAGGTTTGGTTCAGATTTAGGTAAGGGGAAACACATCGACAGGCAATCAGACTTCAACACAACACCGGTATTCGCTTCCTTGCCAAACATTAGCTAGATAAGAAGATACCTCTCCTGTCTTTACACTAAATATGAAGCCAGCAGCCGGTTAGCTTAGGACAAAGACTACCGAAGATAACAAAATCTGTCTACCAGCACCTCTGAAACTCACTAATTAACACGTTATATGTGTGTAAAAGTATTTAAACATAAAACCTACATATAGAGGTGCTGGTAGGAAGATTTTGTTAGCTTTGGAGAGAGCCACGCTAGCTGTTCTCCCCAGTTTCCAGTCTTTATGCTAAGCTAAAGCTCCTAGCTCTAGCTTTATATTTATTCTTATTTTGTGGTTTACATGAGGTTATATACTGGACAATTTCTTGGGACAAGAAATGCCAGGCAGCCTCACAGTGACTCCAGCAAGTCATGATGCCTGGCCAAGAAATAGTCGTGCCCTGCCTGTCTTTGTGCTAAGTTAAGCTAACTGTATCCTGGCACTCACTTCATATTTACTGCACATCATGAGAGTGATATCAATTTTCTCATAATTCTCACCAGTGAAGTGAATAAGCATATTTCCCAAAGTCATGACATGTTCATTTATTCAGTACTATACTGTGTATTAGTGACCCATGACATAGCAATCAGTACAATGACTGCTATTTTGAGTTTGTGGAGGCTTTGTGGTGGTATTTATCTTATCAGCTTCTACCCATGTAGTCACAGCTATACCAGCCATAGAAGTCACTCACCAGTCTTAATCAGGTCCTGGCTCTAAATACAGTAATATGTTTGTTATGACAACGGGCTGACAAAGCTTGCTGTCCTCAGGGAGCTGTCCCCTTTTCAACAGGACGACACTGCTAGTTTGTGTGTGTGTGTGTGTCGCTGGGCCAAGCAGTCACTTTTTCAACTAGCACATGAAGGGTCATTAGGTCAGAGAATGCATTAAAAGGACTGAGAATAGGTCTGTGGCAAGAGGTTGCACTTTGTTGTGTATACAAAACTGTTCACTAAAGCCAATGATATCATCTATAAACACATCATCCTTGTTCTCTGGTGACATATGAGATACACGAGGTGGCAAATTCCACTTGGATCTTGTGCTTTGTTTATCTATGCCCAGTCTCTCAGCTGTGAGATATTGGCCATAGTCAAGCCCTGGACCCTGGACCTGGACAAGATCATGCAGTCCTTTTATAGTAGCAGACTCACTGGGTGAGTCACAGCTAAACCCCCTACTCTAAGAGCGTGATTCTTTGTGAAATGACAGACAGAGAGGCTGACACTGACTCAGAGAAAAGGGAGCTCAAGGCCTCGGAGAGCTAAGCTATTATATGATCCATTCCACACACTTTTATTCAGGTTTGCCCATTTTGCTTTGGTCCTTCACAAGCAGGGATGGACAATGAAAACGTTTCATGGCAAGAAGAGAAACTGGCTGTGTAATAAAACACTGTGTTCATCTGTGAGCTGCTGTAAAAGTCGACTCCCACATGTTGAATTGTGTGTTGTTTTGCATCTTGCAGGCGGGCAGCCAAAAGCCCCCGCCCTCAGTGCATTGTCTCAAGATTTTATGTAACTCTGCAGCTATGCATCTGCCTTATGTGCGACCTAGCAAAAAGGTTTCCTGCCTTTTTATTTTGTGTCTTTTTTTCAGTACTGTAGCAGTTTCTCTTACACAGGGAAGAGACAAACCTAAGTACAGCAAGTGAGACATTCTGTTATCTGCCTGCCAATGCATCTGTCCTGTATATGAGCACATTTTTAGGTGTTATTACTTTGCTGTTAGATTGAGTGCTCCAATCAAAGACTGGCTCTTCCTAACAGGAAATTACCTTCAACACCTCAGGTTTTTAGCCTATGAGGTTATGAAAATGCTGTGCTCCTTGAATCAGCATGCAATAGGTAACAGTACAGTACAAACAAGGGATCAGTGAAGGAGAAATGAGTGCTCACCAGTGATCTCCACCACACCGTCCTTGGTCTTCACCACCAGCTCCTCAGGTGCGAAGTGGTTGACATCCAGGGATACCTTCCAGTTGTCTTGGGTCTGCTTGATCTCTGACATGCCGCTGCTCAACTGGCGGGACAGGGCACGAGCCTGCTGGGCCATCATGGCACCAGGGTACATCATTGGAGTGTGAGGCATCATGGGGGTGTGGGGCATCATGGAGCCCATGTCAGAGGCCAGGACAGAGGGCCGCAGGTACCCCGGCCAGTGGGTGCTGGGGAATGTGGGGAAGTCCTCGGGCAGGACCGGCATGCCGAAGGCCTGGTCAAAAATGCGGCTGTTCTGGTGCCAGTCCCGGAATGGGTCCCAGCTTGGGGTGCGGAGCAAGGTGAAAGGAATACGTCTCTCTGTCATGGCTGCTGTGTTTAGGCGGCAGAGGGGTGTTTCTGTAGCGGAGAGCTGCTGGCTGCAGATGAAAGTGTTTTCCCAACGTGCTGTCTGCCTCTCAGCTGAGAGCTTTTATACACACAATGACCCTATCAGCAGAGCCCTCCTTTCTGACCCAAGCCCTCCCCAGCTCACACCCTCAACATGTTTCTGGAAAGTACTAGAATTTCTATTTGTGGCAGACGTAGCACTCGAATGGAATCCAACAGGAAGGCCCTCCCCCATAGCAGCTGCCTAGTGCACTGTTGAACCTACCTCCCTCCCATGTGTATCCCCCCCACACACACTCCTCTCTGTCTGTCTCTGGATGACCCAAAGAGCCAGAAGAATCTGGGAGGAAGTCAACCGGATCTGCTGAGCACATACACTCAGATAAGACTAACATGCTATTTCTAACATGGCTCTGTATAGGCCATGATGTGGTGTACTGTACAGTACAGGCAGTGCCATTATCAGCCTCATATTAAATACAGAGTGGAATGTCAGTTTGTGACATGGATTCAGATGAACATTGCACACACACCCATAAACACACACACACACACACACACACACACACACACGATCACCATTAAAATGTTAAATGTTTAAAATGTTAGTTTAAACATTACTTAACCAATTTTCAAGAATAATGATACTAAGGAGGATGCGGTGTAGGAACTGAGGAGACAAACAATTTGGTCTACACATAATCCACAATATTCAGCTTCACAATTGGCTGTTCTCAGATCAGTGTCAGTGACGTTCTCCACAACACCCCATGTTATTAACATCTCAAACGGAATTAATAAACTGTGGTTTCTCAAAACTACTGACAGCCTGACAGACTGTTATTGCCACTTGTGAGCTTTTACTGTATGTCACAGATGTGTTCCTACCAGGAACCAGGCACTGGCACTCTCATGAGATGTTCTGCTTTTGTCACCCTGTGCTTATAGGATCCAGCTATGGTGTGACTCAGAGGGTGCACAGACTCCTCAAAGTTGCCATCGAGTTTTGTTGACTTCAGTATAATAGTTTACTTCTGAACAAAAATTTTACATTTCCAAAGAATCAATCAAAAAAAAAGTATTAATTGAGAATAAATTAAAATAATTTGAAACCAAAAAAATCACCTCAAAAGCAAAACCTAAAACTGTACAAGAGTGGCCTGTTTGAATAAAATATCTTTGCTTTTGTTGTCTCTTTTTCAGTTTCACTGCTCCAGTTTTCAGTTACATGTCTGACACAAAGCTTTGGTGGTTACATCCCCATTGGTTAACATATTTTGTCAATAGGGTCCAACTGCAGACCTCATGTATGGGGACCCCAAGTCTGCCACATGAAGAGAGTAGGGCCCCCAGATGTGACTTACATGACTTCCGTTAAGTCTTTTTGTTTTATTTTACCAGATTTGAAATGCAAATGTTTCTTTGTTCAAGATTTTAAGTAGCGTTAATGTAATGTTTTATTTGTCATCTTGTTATTCATTCTTACGTGTTAGGTGTGAAAGTAATACTATGCTAAATGACCTAAAAACTCTTACATAAAGTGAAAGTGAAGGTTAGCCTGTTGGAGAAGCTAACATTGATGTTAGCCCTATGAAACCATGTGAAACAGAATCAAATATAATATTTTCTCTGGAATCAAACTGAAAACACAAACCTCTCTTGTTATGTCAGTGCCAGTGTTAGATTTTAGTGAATTATGTGTGCTTAAAGAAATCTAAAAAACATATTTTCCAGTATTTTTTAACTCCTTCATGCTCATGATAAAAACGTATGGGTACAGTCACTTCATTGACAAACACAGTCACCTTATACAATGCTATACAATGCTAATGTTACAATGCTAATGTTAGTTACAAATGTCTTTATAAAAGACTGAAGACAAAACCATCTGCCCAGTAATACTTAGATCTTTAGCAATAATTAGGTAAATTAACCGTAAAAGTATAGGCCTATTTGCTTTACACTGTCAGAAAAGGAAATTACCTTCTCACTTATTGGGGACCCTAAAGAAAGTGACCCATCTCATGCCTGGGGACCCTACTCTCTTCCCATTGTCTTACAGGCCTGGGGTCATTTTTTTGTTTCAAATTATTTCTGTTCACTCTCAGTCTTGTTTTATTGATATATTCTTGGGGGATTTTACTTAGTTCTTATTGAAACTAATATAACCTCACGGGCTTACAGTATATCACAGCTGAAGTGTATGGTGTTGATATCTAGACACATGCGGCGTCCCTGAGTCCTGGTTTGACTAGAGGTCGCAATAGTTCGGCAGAGCTGGAGAACATTCTAGCATGAACATCAGGTACTCATCAGTGCCATCTGTAGGGTAAGTATATGCACAACGCCTGCATGACATATCAGTGCCCCTGAAGTTAGAAACAAAAAGAACACCAGGAGAGGACAATTATTTCCCCATTTGTTTCTGTTTATTGTCAGTTATAACTTGTACACTACAAAGAATGACTTGCAGAACCAAAGGGGCAATGCTATACTTAGAATAAATTAACAGGTTCGCAGAGTATCATAGTTGGGTTAAGTCTGGTTACACTGGGACTGCAACACTGTGCGAGTGACATGAGACTGGACAAATGGTAAGGAAGACTTAGGGTGATCCCTGATTGCATCGCCAGTCTGTTTACCGTATTACTGAAGCTCTAGACAGAGGAGGCATTACAGAGCCTGCTGGTCTCTGCTATGCTAGTTTACATCACATACATTCTCTTCCTACCTGAAGCTGGTAACCAGGGGACCTCGGACAGAAACATGGTGCGGCCCATTATACAAGGGATTAGAATATGTGGTGGCTGGAAACATACAGTAGAGTAGGATAATGGACTCTCCTCTCCACACAGGGAGATGTGTTGGTTTGAGGCTGATACATCGCCCCTCAATACAGGCAGAGCCACAATGGCTTGCATTAAAAATGAACCATTACAATAGGCTGGGGACGCCGTAATGGCAGTCGTGGGCGAAGACTTAGTTCCCCTGCCTAAAATCAGAGTATCTTAAACACACAGCAGTGACTCTTCACCCTGCTCGCTAATCTGATAGCGACAGTAAGCTTTCCCCACAATAAGAGACAGATTTTGTGTGTAACATGGACATATACAGAACATTTTCAAATGGGAATACATTTGCAGCAATCTTCAAAGCATGATCAACTGCTTTACAGCTCATGGCGACCTGATAAATAAATTAAATGAATAAATAACCCAATAAAATCAATAAATACAGTGGAATTATAAATAGCTGTGGTCAACACAAAAGTGTGCATGGAGACTTTTTGCAGACAGTTTTCCTGTACAGTACCATACAGCAGCCTGAGGTGCAGGCTACAGTGGTGTACACATAAATAATTACCTCACTGGTCATTGCAATGGAGGTACACACATACACGCGCAAACGCACGCACACACACACACACACACACACACACACACACACACACACATAAAGTCAGGATTAGCAGAGTCAACATAATTTAAACAGGGAAGAGAGTAAAAGTACATAATACATAGTCCCCCCCTTCTCATTCACCTCTGTATGCAGGTGGCTGACATACTGTCTATGTCAGAGGGGAGCACAGATGCACCCTGGCACCTTTCATTTGGGCCAGGTACTCTCCTTCGAGCAGCAAGTCTCTCCTGATGCATCATGCTAAACAAACCTGCTCAAACTAGATGGAATATACAGTGCATAGTTTACAAAGCCCGAACTTAAGAGAGTTTACATCTATACAGACAAACCTATACAATACAATTTTTATCATTAAAAAAAGTTCCTTTCACCGGCTTCTCTTTTGTTCTCACTTTTGTTGATCTCTGTGCTTCGATGAAATGGAAGTCTTTGGGGAGATGAGCACATGATGAGGGGGAGAAAAAAAAGTCTGATTTTCTGAAATGTACAGTAAGTCGTTGATGTGTCCTCTTTCTGTCTTCTACTCAGCTCCTATTGTTAGCATATATATGTATG
>LKNJ01007949.1:299-15973 GCA_002120245.1 Maccullochella peelii | reverse complement strand
ACTTTGTTATGATATGGCACTATATAAATAAAACTGAATAGAATTGAATTGAAAAGCCATGCTGTGAGGCTGTATTTACACAGCTTGCTAACATTGCTAATTAGCCCTAAACACAAAGTACAGCTGAGGCTGAAATTAGTCATAAACCAAAGTATTGGAGACATTGACATTTTGGCCTGATGATGGCGCTAGATGAAAAGTTAAGGGATCACCAAAGTGACTACAATTCCTCCTGAGGGGGACATCAATGTATGTACCAAATTTCATGACAATCCATCCAATACTTGTTAAGATACTCTGATAATCCACAAATGTCAACCTCATGGTGAAATGGAAAAGTCAGGAGACCACCAAAGTCATTAGAATTCATCGTCTGGGTACCAAGAATGTTTGTACAAAATTTCAAGATGATCCATGTCTCTGTCAAGACATTTCAGCAAGAACTAAAAATGTCAACATGCTGGTGGTGCTAAAGGTAAAGTCAGAAGATCACCAAAGTTAGTAGGCTTCATCTGCTGGAGACCATGAAAGTCTGTACAAAATTTCATGGCAATCCATAGCTGCTTAAAAACTGAGTAATAGCAAGCTTACGCAGAGAAAACACCTCCTACCTAAAGCACAAATATAGATTTTCCCTTATGCATCCAGTGTTTCAAAACTTCTCAAAATGCTCAATACCAGAACAGTTTCACCAGACCAAATCACAAAGAGTTTGTTTCTTCATTAACTTCACTGGTGCTGAAAAGACAACAAACAAGATCTATTCAGAGGTGAGAAATGAAACTGATGACAGAGGTTCTTTCTGGGCTGGTTGCAAAGGTCAGGGCCGTGAAGCACTGCTCACTTTACATTCTTAGCTTTGCAGAACTGTGGAGAGTGAATGCAGCGTGAGAAGGCTTAAACATCAAACAGTGAACTTCAGCTGACCACCTTCCACCTCACTACCCACAAAACTGCTCTGCAAACCAATTTTACATAGCGAGGTAGCAGGTTGCGTTCACCACACTGCCTAGCCTTTTGTGAAACGGCTGCCAGTCTGACAACTCTTTCACATGGACTGCTCTTCTGAAAGAGAAGAGGCACTGTCAATTAAAGATGTCCTTGTAAAAAAAATGTTCTTCAGTTAGAATCTCATTCATGGACACAAGACAGTTGCAGAACTACCTCAAGATTGAATTGAATCAGCAAAGCGTACAGGGAAGTGAATCAGAATATGTGAATAAGTTGGTGGCGAGGGTGGAGTTGAGCAAAAAGAAAAGCCTTATGCAGACAAAATGTACTGTGGATGGAGGAAGAGTTCTGCACATTTACAAAAGCTCATTCTAGCAATTCTGCAATCAGATTCTCTCAGAGTCTTCAGTGATGAGGTGGAATCAGATAAAGCACAGACCTTACATGAAAACACAACCTCTTTCCTCTGCGCTCTGAAAGCATGCAGCCAGTTGTGTATGACAAATTGAGAGCATTTTGCAATGCTCTTTGCCAAGCTTGTGCAAATGTAGTTTCCCTGCCTCTTTCTCCTGTCTCCCTATCGTGGACACCCAAGTCTCCCATTTCCTGCATGCCTTGCAAACACAAAAGCAGAGTAGTGACATTTATTGGGCCCGGGTTTATTTGTATTCCATCTCTTCCTTCACCACATGTCGGCTTTTATGAGCTCACTCAGGCGAAACATTAAAGAAGCTCATTCTTTATTAATCCTCACAATGACAATTCAAAGCTTCCGACACACCGACTTTACCATGTGTGCTTGCACTTTCTACTTTCTGAAATCAGGTTACTGTCATTATTTTTTAAACATCCCTTGGTTGTTGGTGTATATAAAGTTTTGCACCATGCAGGCTTTTCATTTTGTCAAATGGGACAAATAAGTAGAATTACTGTACACAAAGAGTTGAAGTAAGTAGTTTCCACTTGCAATCTTTGATAACCTTGCTCCTTACAATGTTGCATAAGAGTCTGCACTCAGCTGGGGAGCGACTTGACCTTGTTATGTCACCACTCTAAATCATCTTGTTTGCCTCATGTTTATACAAATTCATCAACATGGAATTCATTAACAGCAGCAGGCGTACCAAGGCTAAAGTTTTTACCCATTTTTAGCAGCATTTTACCTAAAGACAAACAGCTGACCAAACGCTAACTTAGTCACTTTGCATTTTGCAGCTGCCCTGGGCTCAGTTTTACAGTTCAACATCTGCACTAACCCTGAGCGATAACCAGATATGTCAGATGTCATAGCGCTAATGTGCTAGGGGGCAAAATCAGCTGAGCTGTCTGACATATTCAAATATACACAGCATTACAGCATCACTGGGCTGCTTGATGTTGTATTTGTAGATTCAATGATGCTCCAAATCAATACTGGGACAGTGCTAACAGCGTATGTTTAGGAGAATGATATCAGACGTAGTTTGTGTAATTTGATGGCCCTTTTCCCCCAGCCCTGTTTTCTCATACACACTGATACTAGTACACATTAAAGATAACTAATTATGTGCACATTCAACACAGTTCACAGCTGAGTTTCAAAACATCAACAGGGATTTGGTGGCGCTATTGGGTGCCATAAAAAAAATCAGAGTGCACCTTTAGCTATATAATTAAATATAAATGAATACTATTATAACTAGGACACATCTCAACACGCTATGCACACAGATAGGTTTGTGTGCAACCCTGTCTCCTTAAAATGGGTGTATTGTAGTGCAAAGATGTGGCAAATGCACTGTAAACATATCCACCACAGTAGGTGAAACAAATGAGCTAAAACAAACTGCATTAGTGTAATTATATTGTCAAAGCAAAGTTATGATAAACAAGCTGCTATGTTTTTGAAAGAAAACTGATTTTTTATTAATCTAAAATAACAGGGATATTGTTGGCAGTAGTGAGCCAAGTGTTGTGTCACTGTGTAGGGTTGTATCATTGGCTGATGACTGTGGTACTTAAGGCAATTAGGACTGAGGTTACATTTGGTCTTAAATTGTGTAGGGGGAACATTAGGCTGAGGAAAAACAGAGGTGTTGTTATTCTAGGGAAATCAATACTCTTAACTTGAGTTGAGGGAACTGGAGTCTATCAAAACAGTCAATTTTCTTTAAATGTGCATGCACCGGGCAATCAGTAATGCTTTGTCTGATGTCTGCTTCCAAATTTTGTTTTGTTTTTTCCAGCCTTATTAAATATCAATTTAATACTTGAATACTGACGTTACTGATAGCTTCTAATGTACCAATGTTATTTTACTTTTATCCATGCAGATACTAACACTTGTCAATCATATTTGAGTTTTTTTTTAGCAAACTGCAAAAAAGACATTCGTGATTACAGGAGGCTTTCAACCCATTGCATTAAAGCATGATTGCTAAGAATCAAATCTTTAAGGGACAATGCTGAAAGGGTGGCAGGGAGGCGGCAGATAAAAGGTTCTAAAATAGGAGAACAAATTGGATCAAACATGGTAGTGTAGGGAAAGGGATGCTGAGAGAATAACACAAGAAAGGAAAAACAAAAACAACAAGAAGGAAGGGGACTTATGTAGACACAATTAATATTATCAATAATCAAAATGCTCTTTGAACTGATAAGAGTTCACAAACAGTTGTGTATCGGTTCAAACACAGGGCAGACACAGTAATAGTAACCAAATGTCCACAGCAGCAGCAGCATTTTAAACCCATTCAGGAAAGTTTCACTGATAAGCTCAATGACTCTGCTACTTCTAATGTTTCAATTAAGTTCAGTGATAATTCAATACACCCAGAATGGGGTGGGTGAAGAGGGCGGGGGTGCGGGGGTGGGGGATGGGGGCTACTTCAAGACATAATGATGGATTATGACCAAACCAGACTGCATGCGGAAGTGCACAATCAGCTAAATGTAAGCCAGAGGCTGAGATTTTCATAAATATGTATGGCATCTTACATAATGTTAAGAGCCTGCAGTGAATTACAGATCAGCATTATCAATTCAAAAAATACATAATTCTGCTGAGGTACATTTCAAAAGCGGCTTACTTCATGAGATGCAAATATGACAAAATAGTCTCAAAGAGCAGAAGAACCTTAAGTGCTTCGCTTGACTTCCAGGTGCATACAGAATGAGTTCAAGTGACATTTTGTCCCGATAGTTTCCACCTGTCAAAGTACAATTTAAAGAATTCTCCTCCAAGGACACTTCATTACACCATAATAAGAAACTTGTAGAGAAAGTTTGCAAAGTCCAGACTTGATGGAGGGGGCATGGGGCAAGAACTGCGAAGCAATATCTGCAGCAGTCCCTCGTACAATCTCGTTTCCAGTTTCTGAAGCAATCACGGGCCAGCAGAGCACAACTACACCGCAATTAAGCTGTCTGTGATTTTTAATTAAAACTAAGAGGCGTGATCCGTCTAAAACTTTGTTTGCCTTTCAGGCAACACAAGTTATCATCTTCATAATGGATACAATTATAATGTATGAAAAATGATCACATTACTATTCCCATTTTCAAATAATAAAGGGCAGGCAGAGAGAAACAAAATAAGTTATTTTTCCTTCCTTGCAGTTTGCCATCCAAACATTGTTACAATTAGGACAATAATTGTGATGGAGACATGAATTATTCAAAGGTGTGAAGCAGTTTCAGCTGTACCCAGTAGGCACAATCAATACGCCGTCTGACGCCTTCACCAAGGCAAAGTCCATTACAAGTTCTAATGCATCTGAGTAGCTTCTGAACCAAAAAGCAATTTAATGTTGATATCTCCGGGGACTGCACAAGAGAACTTGAGAGAGACAAATAAACAAAACCAGCACAGCAGCGAACACACACAACCCTGAGGGATACAAGCATTTACTGTACAAAACTGTTGACTCTGACTTTTTATTGACAACCTGAACATCAAAACTGTAGCTGTTTTGAGGTCTAGTCACAGGATGAAAGAGTGGGTGAAACAGAAGACTAAAGATACAGTATAGACCCATAAACTCAGACACACCAAACTGTTTTTTCTACAGTCCCTGGCAGAAAAACATGATATATTAACCTTTGTCCATTGTGCCTCTTCTTAAGTTTGCCTCATCATTCATATTTAGTGAGGGCTTTATTAGGACACTTTGGATGAGCAGTGCAGTGCCAATTTATGCGGAGAGGCCATTCTGGATGGCAGTAGGGAAAAACAACTGGAGAAGCATTATGAGGAGGAGGGAACATAAGTAAGAGGACATAGTTTGTCTTGTATGCTAAAAGTAAAACATACTGCTGCATCAGTAACTATCACCTTGGTGGTGAAATCCATAAGCAATCAGTCTCTGTTGCTCTCTACTATGAATTCAGTTTTATTCTTTTTTTTACTGTATTATCTTCAGACAGATACTGTGAGGAAAAAACAGTCTAACAATAACTCACAGAAAGCTTAAATGCTTCTCCTTATACTCTACACAAGTCAATTTGAGCTTTGGCAGCTATGAATGTGTTGCATTGATTTTTAAAATCTTCTGTATCCAGCACTCGCATGATTGATACACATTTGTTAGGTATATAATGTGTACCGATCCAAGGCTAAATGAAGACTAAACAGTTTAATTTGATCAAATCCTTAGGCACTACATTGCCATCACTCTTACATCACCCTTCCAACAGAGATCCTCTCTTCCCAGCAAAACCAGAACCTTGATGGTATTTTTCTTTCTTTTCTTTTTTTTTTTTGGAACATTGATGGTCTTTTCTGCTCCACATGCATGAAACCAACATCTTCAGGAAAACAAAAAACAAATAGAAAAACATGTAATCCTGTTCCTTGACGTGGAAAGTCTGAGAGCTTCAGGGGTTTGGAGCTGATGTGTTGCTGCTGCTCCATTGGGTAAGAGAGGTGTAGCAGAGCAGATAGAAACTGACCGTGGAGGTAGATGGTCCACATTTCCACACAGGTGCTTCTGGCACAACAAATCCGCTTTTGTTTACTGTAGGAAATATTGTAGACATTTATGGATATGCCTTTCTATACAAGACTGCTCTCAGCTATTGTATTTTGTAGGTGATGACTTAAGTAGTTATCTAGGAAATGCCCTGTGGTTTATGTTGATATTTACAGCTGACTTTCATTATGACTGATTTCTTACTACAGTCATAATTCAACAACACATTCAATGCAGTTTGCATTAGCTTATGTCAGCAAATGACTTCCATCTGCTCCAAAACACCAAAGATCAATTTACTCTACAAAGAGAAAAATAACAATATTTGAAATATTCTAATGTAAGTTCTGCCCTGGAGTTGAAACAATCAAACAGATGTATTAGTCGGTGCTACTCTTCTGTTGCTGCTAGTTTGAATATACTTCACTCGTTCCCTTATCATTTCCTTTTAATTCTCCAGGACTTTTGGTCTTTCTGGGCCTTTAGCTTTAGTCTGCTGCAGGCATTAGAAACATGTTAACAGAGAGATGAAATGTCATTGATCAGGGCTGACACCAAATCTCCAAAATGACAAGGCGTGGGCAGGATCTTAGACTTTATTGGCCAGGAGATGAATGGACCGGAGGAGTAATTCAAAGTGAAAAATCAGTCCCTTGAGAAATAGATCCCCTTATTCCAGGCACTGTGAAAAATTCCTATTAGAAAATAGAGCAGTTTTTCTTCACCACCCTAATTTACAGTTGGCAGTTAGGCGACACACTATACCTTAACTGTGCAATCCAATTGCTTGGAACCAGATTGATTTTGAAGGTAGAAAATAACAATGATAATTCTTTCACTGTCGAGGCAAGTGTTGGGTCTCCTGAACACATCTCTCAAGACAGCTTAACCCAAATTTTTAATTAGATAACTGTTGTGTTTGATTTACTTTCTTTGACGTTTTAAGTTATTTCCTTGGGACAAATTATTTGAAAACTGCAATTTAAATAATTATGGCCCAAGACAAATATACAAAGGCTTAAACCCTGAGTAGGGTACTCAAATAAGAAACCATTTAGAAAAGTGCTCATTTAGTCATAAACACTTGAAAGTATATAATAAATTACAGGAAAAACTTGATGATCTTTCAAGATGCTTTTAAGCCTGGAAACCTTTGATGAATAAACTCAAATACTTCTTCTTTCTTTACTTTTCCTTAATTAAGATACTTTGATGCTTCTTGAATATTTAAAGTGAATATTTTTAAATTGTACTTCAGGAAGCAAGGTTTTGATTTACCTGCGTGTAACTTCTCTGCCTTTTCTGCTTCTATCAGAAATGTTATAGAATCCCTTCCCACATGTGGATTTCTTCATGACTTAAGTTAAGTGATGTTGGACACCTACCCAAAAATAGTGAATTGTATATAAATGTCCATTATGTCACAAACATTCAATACTGTGTTTTTATTTCAGAAACTACCTTAGAAAAGAAAAAAACAGCAAGGTAGAAAAATACTTTTCCATCATAGACAATCTCTGCATGTCCATCATGTTCCAGTATGTGCAATCATGCTGTAATGCTGCTACAGTATTTTTATATCAATTAAATCACTTCCTGGTGAGGTTTCCCTTTTTTGATGTCATGAATGTCTTTTATAAAAGTTAACCCTTAATTCATATATCAAGAAATGGACTGGTGATGAAAATATTGCCAAGTGAGAGGAACTCCACTGTTATTGTGGTTAGGTGAATTGACCAGTGTATTTGTCCCAGCTCAGATCCAGCATTTTTTAGCCAGTGTAAGTGCAGTATAGTCAGTGTAAAAAAGGTTCAAGTTAAACCATGCACACTACCTGTTACACACTTGGGCTAATATTACTATTCAAATTAGTCATGGTCCAAGATTATGTTCTCAAAATCTCAAACTACAAAAGGAGAAGTTGGTGCATGATACAGTACATGCCAAGAATTATTGTCTAAAGTACCTATAACACAATGGCTGTGTGTGTGTGTGTGTGTGTGTAAAAGACACAATAAGATGCTGCATATCACAATATAATTACAGCAGTTATGACGATCTGTTTGAGCAGAATTGTTTTTGTGTGTCTGTGTTTTTTTTAAACTGCCACTTTCTTTCATTCTGCCTTATCATCAACACACTGAACAGTTCCGTATCATAATTCATAATTCATAATTATCAGACTCAGACACTGTGAACTTATTTCAGATGGCTGTTTCATGTGAGACAACACTTGGTTTATTCCACAAAAAAAAAAAATCATATGACTTAAATAAGACTCATAAGACTTGCAGTAAATTTCCTAAGCAATACTCTCTATCTAAAAAGATTCCAAATGGCTGGTTTTAAAAATTGCAATAAAATTTTTATTTTTTTGAAAATGCTATTTGTAACAGACCATACAGAGCTGATATTCAGCTGTTACAAAATGTAAGCTGTAATTTTCAAAATCATCATGGCATCTAAAACTAGCAAACTAGCACCTAGCAACTGATCTTCAGTCTGTATAAATGTAACATTCATAGGCCGTCAGGATACCCAGAAAGGCAAATCAACAGCGTTTCAAAAATAATTAGCGTCTATCGGCCCTTCATTAGCATGTTAGCTGCCTATTTTTTTTACAACAAAGAATCAGAGAAATGAATGATCGTCAGTTCTTATTACCCTGTGGCATTTGGGAAACAGGAGGACATAATCTTCATATGCTGTGTCTCCTTGTAATCACCTTTTCTTCCAGATTAATGACGGGAAATGGGTCTTTAGGCAGGGATGAGTCACCCAGGCACGCCAGCCAAGTGGTAGAACAAGAAAATGGCATTTTTAAAGACTGGATATCATAGCCGCCATCTATGTGTTTCTATTTTCAAAGAGCCATTAAGCACTGAGGGCAGAGGGTTGGACTTTAATCACCCTGTGTCCTCCAGTATTCCAGTTAAATAGCAGGTATATGTTACCTGCTGTGGGGATACAGTGAAGCTTGTAATAGGTACACAAACCTCTTGCTGAAGTGACCTGCTTGTCCTCTCGGGTGCCTCCATTTTATCAATGGTTTTTCACTGTTTTAGTCATTATGCCAGAGCCAATAGTCTCTCCAGGCCACCATGAAGGTGAATAAAACCTTTTTATAACTGAAAAGAAATGCATGCGGTTAGTGGAATTGGTTACATCAAACTGATGTTTTTCCACTTGAGAGCGAGAACAAAATCTTTTAGAATAAAGTGGACAAACACCACCTTTTCATGTTATTTTTTTTATTGACATAGCCAGTGACAAGTTATAGCCTGTATGGTATTGAACTTTTTTTTCTGTCTCCTCTCCTCAGTTTGAATGTGACAGCCAGACGCTTCACCAAACACGAGATGCATGTAGAGCCACTCAGATGTAGAACACAACGTTCAACTTCAATTTTCCATTTGATTTCAGACAATGCAATTGTCAAAATGTAAAGATGGTGTCAAACCCTACTGGTTAACAAACTGAGGAGGAAGATCAAGATGAGCCTGCAGGGAGATGAGTGTGATAGGTCCCTTTATGTTTTTGGTCCAATGAGACCAACCTGTGACAGACACAGTCTCTTTGCATTTTGTTCTATCTTTGTCAAGCAACATGTATTAAAAGCCAGCGGAGTGCTGTCTGCATCACACACACAACGCTGTCTTTGTCACACCATATCAGCAATATGCCTGAAGCACAAATCTTCCCCTTTCACCTCCCGCTTGACGAAAGTCTCATGTATCTGTCTGAGTGAAATGGAATCTGCCCAGTTCATGTGAAGTTCAGCTTCTTTTTTAATTAATATCAATCAGCCTTGTCTTTCCATCAATGATTCATCAGAGAACCATCATACAACATCTGGGTGACTCTTACTGTAATCACCACTGCCACATGCGCTGGTTTGCCCTGCAGATGTGTTGACAGAGAACCAGTAGTGTGCCCTGGGAGACCGGAGGTCAAAATGACTCTGCCCTCCATTTTATTCTCGATTTCTGTACTTTCCTTTCACATTACAAGGTTGATTTACTTTGGTCTCCAAGGGACTTAAAACTATTATCCAGGGCCATTTGTGTGATCTTAAAGAACAACTCAAAGCCAAAGATTGCAGACTTCATATAGAGCCTGGTTAATGCTCTTTTTACCACATGCCATTTTTAGTTTGGAAGGGTGGATGAAACCATAATCTATATGTCCATTTTTACTTTGTGAAACTTCTTAGGAAATTAAAGAGTAATAATAAAATTTAATAAAACATTGGTCGATTAGATTCAATGAAACTTGATTGAAACCCAGTGCTTCATGCTATGAAATGTGATAGACATTTACCTCAGAAATTGTAAGAATGGAGCATGTTAAGTTGGAAATTGTGTGTGGTGAGATTTATTTTTTCCCATTTGTCCTTTGTGTTTTGACATATATGTACTCTTACACTATCTGTAGCATTTAAACATTAACATATCACTGTGGTTGATTTCTTGTAAAATCAAACAAGAGACCAGTTTGCCTGGTTCCAGACCTTTAAATTGCAGCCCACATGTCTTTCTTGTTCAGTCCTTCTCCTCACCTACAAAGCCCTTAATGGTCAGACACCATCATATCTTAAAGAGCTCATAGTACCCTATTACCCCACTAGAGCACTGCGCTCCCAGAATGCAGGGTTCCTTGTGGTTCCTAGAGTCTCTAAAAGTAGAATGGGAGCCAGAGCCTTCAGCTATCAAGCTCCTCTTCTGTGGAACCAGCTCCCAGTTTGTGTACGGGAGGCAGACACCCTCTTCACATTTAAGATTAGGCTTAAGACTTTCCTCTTTGATAAAGCTTATAGTAGGGTTGACTCAGGTGAGCTGCAAGCCACCCCTTAGTTATGCTGCTCTAGGCCTAGACTGCCGGGAGACTTGCCATGATGCACCGAGCTCCTCTCTCCTCCTCTCCCTCTCCATCTGCATGCACTCTTGTCCCATTGATGCTTGTTACTAACTCGACTGCTTCCCTTTCTCTCCTCTCCTTCTCTCTCCTTCTGTTGCTTACTGCAGTGTTTCTGTCTCCAGAGCTGTGGAGTCTGGATCTGTGGTTGCGGAGCCGTGGAGTCTGGATCTGTGGTTGCAGGCCACCTGCTGCCCCTGTGTTTCTGTCTAATTATTACTATTACTATTATAATATTGCTATTGGTATTATTTCTATTAATATTAAAGTCATCCAAAACAACATCTTCTGCACTTTGTTCAAATCAATGAACAGGACCACAAAATCCGTTGAGACCAAAATGCCATTTCCATGTAATCTTTCCCTGCCTCTATTCCACTCTTTTTCAAACTGTTCATTAGAGCCTTCATATGACTCATAAGCTACACATTTAAAGGCACTTGGGTTACTCTTAACTAAATTGTCATTACTGTAAGCACAGACAAGGTTGTNTGTGGTTCCTAGAGTCTCTAAAAGTAGAATGGGAGCCAGAGCCTTCAGCTACCAAGCTCCTCTTCTGTGGAACCAGCTCCCAGTTTGTGTATGGGAGGCAGACACCCTCCTCACGTTTAAGAAAAAGACTTTCCTCTTTGATAAAGCTTATAGTAGGGCTGACTCAGGTGAGCCCTGAGTCACCCCTTAGTTATGCTGCTATAGGCCTAGGGAGACTTCCCATGATGCACTGAGCTCCTCTCTCCTCCTCTCCCTCTCCATCTGTACGTACTCTTATCCCATTAATGCTTGTTACTAAATCGACTGCTTCCCTTTCTCTCCTCTCTGTCTCTCCTTCTGTTGCTTTCTGCGAGTGTTTCTGCCTCCGGACCTGTGGAGTCTGGATCTGTGGTTGTAGGCCACCTGCTGCCCCCGTGTTCCTGCTCGGCGGCCACTGCTGCTATTGTTGTTATTGGTCTATTATTAGTATTACTATTATTAATATTAACATCAATACCATTAGCACTGCTATTACTTTATATCTGTATGTAGAATTGTACTGTGCTGTACTATTGTATGTTCTCTTCACGCCTGCTCTCTCTCTCTCTCTCTCTCTCTCTCTCTCTCTCCTCTCTCTCAACCCAACCAGTCGAGGCAGATTATGAGGCGAGGCCTAAAGTCACAAGAATCATCTTTTGTATTTATAATTCATAGACATTTGTCCCTTTGAAGTAAGCTGTGCTGATTCCAGCAGTATTTGTTTGCCGTCTGTGTATTTCGACCTGAGCTATGAGTGGAGAAGAACTTTTTATGCAAACGATGTCCATCTGGTTTAAAAGGTTAAACACCCAGCTGATACAGAGCTAACACTGACCCACAGTATTAAACTGGAATTAAAGTGTCCTAATATACAGTTTTAATGAACACAAATATTCCATGGTTATATAAAGATTAGAGATGTGTGTGGGTGTATATCTGTATATCTTAACTGGGGAGTGTGGGTGTGTACAGGTACTATGGACAAGACTGAGGCTAGTCTGTGATCCAGTCTGATCACCTCTGTCTGTCTGTCTGTCTGTCTGTCTGGCTCAGCCTGCTGGGTGGAGCCCACGCAGCGTCAGCTATAAATGGAGCACTGCTGTGTGTTTAAAGGATGTGGTGTGTGCATGTATATGTTCTGTATGTATTCTGCAATGTAAATCTGAATGTGTATATATTTCTCTGTGTGTGTACGACTATTTTCTATCACTCATATGCTCTACCTTCTCTAATGTTTGTTTCTCTGGTAAACTGCTTACCCTCTATTGCTTTCTCCTTCTCTCTATATGACCTTTAGGACTCCAACAGCTTTTTTGAAGCATTTATGACGTCCATCACTCATCACAGAACAGATATTGCTTACATTTTTAAAATGTAACAATCCACGCCAACTCCGAGAGACATACACACCAAGACTTGACCCCCTGACTTTTTATACACTCTGAATCTATGTTTTATTTTTTACTCTGGTGGCTCAGCAAAGTGCAGTCTCCACACATATCTCAGAGTTGGTGTGGATTTAACAGTTGGACGGTTCAGCATCATGTGCTGCTGACATAGCATTTAGTGTGAATTTAGGGTTACCGTCCAACCTTTTTTACTTCTTCAACCTACAGTATAAACCACTCTCCTTGCTGTCTTCTATTGAGCTATTCTTTTTTTGTTATTTTTTACTTTTCATCATTTTTGTTATGGTTCGTCCCTGGGTGCTTTTATTTTGAAGTTCTGTCTCGTGTTCCCGCCTCTCGTCTCAGCCCTCAGTGTTTTCACCTGTGTTTGTGCCGCACCTGTGTCTCATCCCCTCGTCAGTGCCTTCCCTATTTATACCTGTCCTTTTCAGTTGGTCCTCGTCGGCTCATTGTTCATGTTGCGTGTCGGTCCATGTTGTGTGTCGGAGCTCCTCGGCCTACCAGCCTGCCCTGGCCTGCCTACCTGCCTGCCTGCCTACCTACCTGTATGCCTGTCTACCTACCCGGTTTGCCTACCTCCCTGCCTGTCCGGTTTACCTCCCTGCCTTTCCCTAATAAAACCTTCCTTTGTTGTACCTTCACCCGCTGTCTGCATTTGGGTCCTTCCCCCTGCTCCCCATACCCTGTAACAATTTTCCTGTCTACTCCTCATTTCATTTCTTTTCTATTTATTTTTTCTTCTCTCTCTGACTCTGTCCCACCTCCCCACATCTGCTTCAAGTCACACTTGACAGTTCATATTTTCACTTCTCACATGCTGGGTGTGAGGTGCTGAAAACTGAATGCTGGGGGGGGATTTAAAGTGCTGGTTGTTGTGGGATGGGCTTTGTGTTCTGGTTGCTGGATGTTTGTTTGGTGCTCCTGCTGGATGGAGGGTGCAGGAAGCTGTGCTGTGCTTCTTCAGCCCCAAAGCTGCTGCCCAACAGTCATTAGGTTAGCTAATGGCTCAGCAGATAGTGGCAGATTTGTGTGCATGAGTTAATTTCATAAGGAATGTGTGTACAGGTGCTGTTAACAGCAGGTCATTAGACAGAGCTGTCACCGAGGTAACCTAAGGGTTGTTGCCATGGGAGCAGATAAAAAGGTTGTGATACCTTTTTACCAAACCTTCATCCCTTCAATTAACCTTGCCTGCAATGTAGTCCATTAATGTGAAACACACACACACACACACACACACACACACACACATTGACACAGGATAAACACCGACACATACACACGTCCAGGCTAAGCTTCTGTGTGGTTTATTCCCCTCTGCCAACCAACCAATCACAAGAATATGTCAGCAGCACCGATGAGAAGCACAGGGGTGGACAACGAAAAAGACCAGGAAAAGGGGGAAAAAAAAGGAAAGGAAGTGGAGAGGAGACAGTGAAGAGTGGAAGTTGGAAGTGAGATACCTTCTGAGGAACAGTTCCTGCCACAAGCGCTCTGCAGAATATAGAACATCTCACGGAAAGACCTGGGACCTTCCAGGCATGAAGCATTGAGGAGAAACAGGAGAGAGAAGGTGAGTAGGAAGGACAGACAGGCCAGAGGGAGGAGGACAGAAGGATGACGTGATGAGCAAAGAAGGAGATGAACTGATAAGACAGGAGAGAGAGATAGCGACTGCTTCTGATGAGCTGAACCTCTAATTATTCGTACATGGGAAGAAGTCATTTTGGTTTAGATTTGCCACAGTGACTCGTGGGTTTTAAGTAGACTGATGCTGATGTTTGTGGATTACAGCTGCTCTCTCTAACCTTAACCAGGTCATTTATTGATGTACACAAAGGATGAGAGAGCTGGAGCACAAGCATTTCACTGTTCTTGTACATGTGACAATAAACCTGAACTAATTGTAGTTATATTGATGAAACTTTATATTTATATGCTTTGAGCTTTATGTCAATACATGCACCACAAAGACTGTACTTCGACACATATCTTGCAGCCTCTGACATCAAATCCTTAGGTTTTGATGCCTTTTAACTAGTATGCATATAAATTTGTTCTTCAAACTCCTAAAATTGCACTTTTGTAAATACGTATATGCATATGAATAAATCACTTCTTAATGTTACTGTTTTAATTGACTGCATTCATAAATACAAATATATAAATAAATATATATTTCATAATTATACTATAGCACTAGATGTTACATTTTTGCACAGTCTCTGTCCTGTTCCTACTGACCTCTTTGGTCTGTTTCCTGTGCTGCTGTAACGCTAAATGTCCCTCCTGAGATCGATTTTAGTTTTATCGTATTGTTATTATCATCACATGTACAAAGATTAACAAAGTTGTTGATGCATATTGTCTCTTTAATCACCCATTTGGAATGTTATCACTGGATTGAATGGGCATTCTCAGTGGTTATCAGCCTCATAGATATGGGTTAGAAGGGGTCTGCTACACTACTACTAGTAGGTTCAGAAGGCCATTATCATCTCTTCACATGGTTGATCACTCATGTCACGTCACCTTAGGTTTAGGCAACTAAACTACTTGGTAAGGTTTAGGAAAAGATCACGGCTTGGGTTAAAACAAGTCTACGGTGACTTTTGGTTTCACACGGGACAGGAACCCTGGCCTCCTGGGTGAAAGTCCTGTGTTTTTTTGACCCATCCATCCATTCATCCATCCACCCACTCCAGCCTCCTCTTTATGTGGACTTTGTCGCTCTTTATACTACGTCACTTGAACACACTGCATTGGCTCATTGAAATAAATAAACCTACTAGTAGGTTTAGTAGGCCCCTACTGGGCCAAATATTTGGGACAGATGTGTGATGATGCCTGTTCAATAGCCTGATAACAGTCAAAATGGGCTGCTTTGAAACTAGTTAATGATTTTTTTTATATATATATATATATATATATATGTGTGTGT
>LKNJ01007948.1:0-10741 GCA_002120245.1 Maccullochella peelii | reverse complement strand
GGCAGCGCGCGCTTCCCCCAGGGGTGGTGGGGGTGGGTGGGGGGGTCAGGTTTCAGCGTCTCAGGCTGTGAACGTGCAGCTGCTGTTCCTCTGTGAGCAGCAGCAGCGACACCCGGCGGTCACTCACCGTCACCACACAGACTCCAACAGGAGGAAGTGACGCAATACAACAGTTTCTTCTTCACTGGTTTGAATCAAAGTTGGATATTTAGTTGTAGCGTGGGACATGTCCCCACCACTTCTTAAGTCAAAAATGTTCTGAAAAACAGTTTGCACCAATAATGTTAACTAACAAATGAAAACAATGTAGCTCTAGAAGAAACCGTGTTAGTGGTGCGCTCGGCTCTGTAGTAGCCGAGGCTGCACTTTTGACTCATTTTTAAAATAAAACAACAAACTCAGACCAGACTTCATTTTTATTTTTGTTGAATATAAAAAGACATAAAAATTTACTTTTGTAAGAAACCGAATCCCTTCAGAATAAAACTCGTCTGTTTTTTAAACTCAAACACGAAAATTGAAATTAAATCATTAAGACCATTAAACAGAAAAATAAATCCATTAAAGCAGAAAATTTAAATAATTCAAATTTTTCGCTGGTTTGTTCTGATTGGCTCAAACATCCTGAAATCTTTATTCATACAAAACGTTTCAACAAAAAAGCTTTATTTATTCAAAGCTCATTAACATGAATCCAGTGTCAATAAAGTTCTCTGTCTTCATTTTCAATCAACATGTGATGACCTGAAGCCCAGACGGTTTAAAGGAACAGTCTGTGATTTTAATGATGTCTGTTTAAACTGATTTTAACTTCAGATTCTTCTTCTGTGGTTTCTGAGTCCCAGTGTTCAGTATGTGGTCTGGATGTGGTCTGAACCTTTATCAGTTATCCAATGAGAGCTCGACACATCGATGGCTCCGCCTCCAAAAGATGCGTTTTACTGTTTGTTTCATTTAGTCGTGTTTACGATTCATTGATTGAAAGAAAATTAATTGGAAACTACTGCAATAATTGATCATTTAATTCTTGTATTTTTCAAGCAAAAACAAACACTTTAATGTTTCCAGTTTCTCACTTCAGTTCTTGGTTGTATTTGTGGCCAATTATAGAAAAGACGTCATCTTCTGCTGCAGGATACTGAGACCAAACCAGATCCTACAAACCTGCTTTTTCCATCAAAGGTTCATTTCCTGTTTTAAATTACTGAAGCTGACAATGATGATGATGATGATGATGATGATGGAGGCATAGAACAGTAAACAGCCAATCAGGTCAAAGGTCACACTGGTTCAATAAACATTCACAGAGAGGATTTAAACAGTAGAAAAAGGCCTGAAGCTGCAGTGAGAAACAGTTTGTGTTCATTCTTAAACTGCAGGAAAAGTGAAGGCAGTCTGGTGCTGAGTAGGCACACATCTGTTAGAAGATGAAGCTCCCCGTGACAAAACAACATAAACAATATAAACAATATAAAAAAAATGTAAAAATAAAACCAACAGAACGTCAAGTTGTCACGGAGCCTCGCAGTCCAGAAAGATATACTTTTTATCAGAAGATTATTAGATGCATCTTTCACACAGGAACAAAAAAATATCCTCTTTCAGGACTTTGGAGGCACACATTCAACACAACGCCATGTTTTCAGTTACCATAGCAACAAGATCATCAGAAGAAGACTGAACTGATGACACAAAGTGAAGGCAGATACAGCAGAGTTACTGTAGAAGAAGAAGGAGAAGAAGAAGGCACGTCGGACTGAAGAAACTTGGTCCAGTAACACCTGATGGAGGCCCCGCCCCCTGTAGGTGAAGACCCCGCCCCTGCCAGTGAAGACTCCACCCCCTGTCATTGTAGCTTCAGTAGCTGAATTTGACCTTCTCAATGTCAGAGATCAGAGTCCTGGCCAGGTAGATCCCCACCATCTGATCACAGGTAAACAGACATATCAGGTAAGTAACTCCGACTCTCCGTCAACAGGAAACTGTGACCAATAGACAGCAGACAGACGACTGTCTGCTCCTCAGGTTTGTTCCTCTCTCACTCAACAAAATCACAAAAGTTTATCTGAATAAATACGGCTGCTGATTTTATTTCTGTGAAGACATTAGATTTAAAGTTAGAATTTAAGATATGTATTAACATGAGTACTGCAGTACTGTTGCAGTACCAGTACTGTGACAGAGTATTTGTACCTGCAGCAGAGAGATGACGACGAAGACGATGGCCACTGTGTAGAGATTTCCAGGTAACCAGTCCTCCAAGGCAGCAATGCAACCTTTAATGTAGATATCGTCACTCCACTCCCTCTGTACAGGAACATTGAAGAACGTTAAAGAACATGTTCCTGGTAGAATGTTAACGACCTACGAGATTTAGGCTCTTGTTAACACTCAAGAGCAGGTTCCTGTTTGAACACTAGATCATTAGAACATCAACGACATGTTCCTGTTAGAACATTAGAAGGTGTCATTAGTGTTCTAACCAGAACATGTTAACAAGACAGGAACATGTTTTTTTTTAAACAGGCCTGTTCCTACTACAACACAAGAACAACATTCCTGTTAAAACCTCAACATGTTCCTCCTAGAACATTAACAAAACACAGAAGAATATTCCCGTTAGAATGTTTCATCATCTCACCTGTACCTGAAGAGACACACCTACACTAACATGCTGACCCTCACCTCGTCCCAACAGGAAGTTAGATTTAAAGAACAGGAAGTGACCTCACCTTTGGTCTGTTTCTCACGTCATAGCCACACTGAGTGTTCACCACCGAGTCCTGAAACAAACACAAACAAACTGTTTTCAGCTTATTATATTTTTATGTAACCAGGGTGACTAATCATGTGTATTGATCAGTACTGATCAGTGATAAACTCACAGCAGGATCAGTGATGCAGCAGGAGAAAGGAACTCCACACTTCTCTCTGCTGCGATGAGTCCCGTTACAGCTGAAATAAACATTCAGATCCCAGTCGTCCGGTTCCTGAGCTCCACAGCAGTGGTTCTGTTAAAAGAACAAGATACTTAACAGGAAATAAAGAAACAACATACAGTACATTACTTGACAGGAACAAGATCCTACAGGTTCATCTAAAGGTTCCTGAACTCCACATCATGACCTTCTATTTGAAACCCAAACAAACACAGTGACGAGGTACCATCCTCTGCAGAGAGTCGATGAGGTTCTGCAGGTCGATGTCGTCTCTGTACGCTTTGATGTTGGCCAGGAAGAACTCGTTGATCCACTCTCTGACCTGACTTTGAAAAACCACTGCCAGCACCGCCGTCGTCAGCTCCAGGACGAAGATGAAGCCGATCACGCCGGAAAACTGACAGAAAAAACACAAGGACTGGTTTAACGTACAATAAAACGTAAGATGTTTATAAAAAAAAAAAGATTTAACATACAAACTTCAGCAGACAGATGTTTTTAACGTACAAACTTCAGCAGAGAGATGTTTTTAACATACAAACTTCAACAGACAGATGTTTTCATCGTACAAACTTTAGCAGACGGATGTTTTTAACGTAGAAACTTTAGCAGACGGATGTTTTCATCGTACAAACTACAGCAGACATGTTTTTAACGTACAAACTTTAGCAGAGAGATGTTTTTAACGTACAAACTTCAACAGACAGATGATTTTAACGTACAAGCTTCAGCAGACAGATGTTTTTAACGTACAAACTTCAGCAGACAGATGTTTTCTCTCAGAGCTCCCACACAGCCGGCAAAGCCGAGGATGAAGGTGACTCCGCCCACTACCAGGACCAACCAGACCGGGTCAAAACCATGCAGCCGGGTCACCTGGGTCAGATCCAACAGGACTCCCTGTAAACCAAAACAGACCAGTTCAGGAAAGGTAAACCAGTACATAGTCAGTCCAGTACAAGAGGTCTAACTTTTAAATATTAATATGATGTGATGATAAATATCATTATATGTTTTCTGATATAACGTGTGTAAAAGCACATTAAAATAATCAAACTTACTTGAACTAACTTACCAACTCTTTCAGTCAAAATGAATCAAGAGATAAATACTGCTGTATGATTATTACAGAGTGTGTTCATTCACCTTTTCACTCCACGCCCAGAAACCAACTGAAATGAAGGCAGCACCAGCCAGCTGCAACACAAAGATACGTACCAGCAATTAGTCAGCTCCAATAAAGACTAGTGTTTAGTCCGATCCAAAAACAGACACAGACCTGCGTTACTTTCTTTTTATAACCGTTGCGACTGAAAATCTGCTCCATCACCGCTGGCTGATGTGATGCATGCTGGGAGACTTGTCTAATGTCAGCTGCTACATTTTCCTAATAAAGCAGAAGGAGTGAGACCTCTACAGGTCCTTCATACTGAACTGGTCTAGATGTGACTCTGAACGAGAACATAACAGTGACTCACAAGAACAGATGAGAACACAGATTGAGAAAGATTTCACATTTCCTGCTCCCTCAACCACACAGGATGCCACTGACATCACTTCCTGTTAAGTGACTACCAGACAGGAAACATCTTTCAAAGAAAACACGGTTCTGTGTCAGTCAGTTTAATATGTAAATATGTCATCAGGAAAACAGGTGTATACTGTATGTGTGTAAGCAGTAACTCACCCAGAAGATGATGTTGTAACTGAACATCAGGTATTTGTAGCAGCAGCTGACCTCTGCATTCTCATATCGATAGTAGTACATCTGTCACAACACACTGCAGTTATAAACTGTACATACTGTAATTTACTGTACATATACTGTTATATACTCTACATATATACTGTACATAATATATACTGTCACATACTTTACATACATACCCTCATATACTGTTAAATACATATTAAGTTATATATACTAACACATGCAGTAACACTTTACTTTAACCCTGGGGGTGTAACGGTACGTGTGTATTTGTCCAAACCGTTCAGTGCAGGAAGTACTACAGGAATTACTGTTAACATATTTCTATTTATGTCGACTACTCGCATGCACAGAACACAAATTCTAGAGCGCGAGTTTTACCCGGAACATTTTGGCAGCACACCAGTCGTTTTCTATCAGCTGTAGCATGCTAGTCGGCTTAGCCCGGTTATCCAGGTTAGTCATCTCATGTAGTGTCGCTGCCTCCGAATGGCAAACACCAATGAGAGACCAGAGCTGGAGGATCCTCCTGTGACATTTAGATCCACTGTATGGAAGCAGTACGGTTTCCCAGTTAATTACAGGGAACAATTAGTGTTATACTGCATGTCGACATTGTTCAACTGAAGTCA
The DNA here is from genome assembly GCA_002120245.1 of Maccullochella peelii. Lineage (NCBI taxonomy): Eukaryota > Metazoa > Chordata > Actinopteri > Centrarchiformes > Percichthyidae > Maccullochella > Maccullochella peelii. Next base: position 5,459 of record LKNJ01007948.1, on the reverse strand, counting down.
AGTATGTCTGTGAAAACACTTCAAACATGACAGAGAGCTGCAGGGATGAGGTATTTTTGTAGTCCAACCTGAAAGTTAGCATCGGCCTGGTTCCCTCCACAAAAAGCCAACATGATTTTTCCGTTGGATTTTGGATTATTGCAGAAAACAAGTTTATGATACTTACACGTTTTGTTCAGCCAGATAATCTTCACAGATGAAGACCACTTTTATGATGTTTGAAGCATAAATGCCATCTCCAGAAGTAAAAAGCTAACGTTAGCCTATAAACCAACTACACCATGGTCACATGACCTCAGTCTCACCACCGCTGAGCTTCACACCTGTAATCTGGTTTCTACAGAAGCCTTTGGGAAAGTTTGAGTTAGAACAGTTTGCAGTATAAACCCAACGAGGCTGTGAAGGCGGACGAGTGAGTAGATGAGTTTCTGTGTTCGGTGTGACGACGTTTAACGTCCCCGACAACCTCTGTAGTCTCATTTAGCCACTTGATTGCAACCGCCTTTTTTAAGACACGTAAAAGCTTCAAAGTACACGAGTGGGGTATTTACTGATGGATTTTATGTCGTAGAACAAAACGTGAAAATCTCTTATTTCAGGCATCGAACCAAAAACTCATTCAAGAAACCCATTGACTTCCAGACGAGGGAACCGAAGAGCAAACATGCTAACTCATCTCAGGGTTTCAGGGTTCCAGGACTCTATTTATGACGGCATCACCTGAATGGGTCGATTAGCGGAACCAGACAAAACCAGACTGGAAGGCGAGTCCTTCTCCCCACAGCGTTCAAGCAGCCTCTCACTGCAGATTCAGCCTTGCCAAAGCAGTAACTAATGTTGCAGTGATTTATCGCTGTAGATATGAGACCGTACTCAGTCGAAGAGAATACAGGACTTAAGCATAAAGTCAAAGTCCTGAGCCCTGGCACAATGTGCCTTCACGTGCACATGTTAGTCAGTCTGCTATGCTGCTCTGCATAAACCAGCGCAAGCTGCAGGTCAGAGTCTTTATGATGCAGCATTACTGACTTTTCATTTGCCAGTATTTGAGTGCATTCACTTTTACAGTAAGAATTACAGCCAATGAGCCACAGTTGAATGTTTCCATTTTTCAAAATAAATGACAAAAAGTTTATTTTCTAAATTTTTTTGTTTTCCCTGCTGTACCGAAAACGTACCGAACCGTGAATTTAGTGTACCGTTACACCCCTATTTAACCCCGTCCTTCATCATGTATAATCAATATATTAACATGTAATAAACTACAAAACTAACAGACAAGAATGTAGTTTATAAGCAGTTGTGAGGACAGGAAGTGTTTATTAATGATCAGTATTTGTAAACAATGTCTCCGTAGACAGTCCTGAAGACTCCAGGAGGTTTTTAACTGTTTGTGATGGTTCACAACTCTGACTGTTAGCAGGTTCACAACTCTGACTGTTAGCAGTTAGCTTCCTCCTATACACAGTCGAACACTAACAAACTGCTGTTCACCTTCAGTTAAACAATAATTCATCAGGTTCAGTTTCACGTCTGAAGTTTAAAGTTTAAAATTAGACTGACTTTAACGTTAGCTTAGCTGAAGCTAATCTGTCGATAACTCCGGATGTAAGTTAGTTAGCCGCTTTTCTGTTGTTATAAACGGACGCTTTTCGTTTTTCTTTCTGTAAATTACAGACAAGTTCACCAACCCTCCGGTCAGTTTGTACGGTACCGAATAACTACCGTTAATGTGCCGTTAGTAACCGGTAATGATGAGCTGTGAGTTCCTAAAAAGTTTCCGTTTGTTCAGAACAGGAAACGGCTAACGCAAAAGCTAACTGTAAAGTAACGGTGTAAAGTGGGAGTATAACCGGAGAAGTGAACTGTAGCAGAGTAACAGTCAGTCTTACCTCAGATCACTCTTTATAAACACACTCAGGTTCCTCCGACACTTCAATCAATCAAACACACCCTGCTGATAACGGACTTCTTCTGCTGCTGCTTCCGCCACAAACAAAAACACCACTTCTTCTTCTCTTTTGGTTTTTATTGTTGGTAGACAGACCAGTTTGCAAGTTACCGCCACCTGCTGGAGAACAGAGCTGTCATGTCAACTCAATTATATTTATACAGCCCAATATCACAAATCACAATGTGCCCCAGTGGGTTTTGCACTCTGTACAGCATACAGCAGCCTCTGTCCTCCGACCCTCGATTCAAATGAGGAAAAACTCCCCAATAAGACCTTTAACAGGGAAAAAGTGTTAGAAAGCTCAGGAAGAGCAGCAGAGGAGGATCCCTCTCCCGGGATCAACCACTGGATGAGGCACCGACAGCCAGGAGAGAGAGAGGTCCAAGGCTGGCTGATGGCCCAGCACAGAGAAGCCTGAGAGCCGNGGGGGGGGGGGGGGTGCATGCACAACTTGGCAGGCACAGAAACAAAAACAAAATAGGGTTAGAGAAATGCTGTCAATATCAAACAATGTTAATATATTCATTGAGACTGAGGCTGACCAGCCGGCTGTATAGTGGGAACAGGTACGAGGCCTGAAGTATGGAAGGATAAGTACTAATTGAAAGTTAAAGCAAAAAGAGGAGCTTTCAGCTAAGATTTAAAGGCTTCAGCAGAGTCAGACTGTCTGACGTCAACAGGGAGGTTATTCCAGAGAAAAGGGGGCACGATAGGAAAAGGCCCTGCAGCCAGCTGACTTGTTTTTAACTCTGGGGACAGACAGGAGGCCTGGATTCTGAGAGCATAGAGCACGGGATGGAATATAAGGTGAGATCAGACAGCCCATTTAGAGTTTTATAAGTCATTAGAAGCACCTTAGAGTCTGATCTGACATGGATAGGGAGCCAATGAAGGGAAGCTAAGATTGGTGAAATTTCATCAGATGTTCTGGTTTTACTTAAAATCCTAGCTTCAGTATTCTGAACCATTTGAAGACTTTTAGTATTAGAGCACGGCCTGACAACAAAACGTTACAATAATCCAATCTGGATGAAACAAAGGCGTGAATTAGGATATCTGGCACCGCCGAGGACAGAAAAGACTGAATGTTAGTGTTGCCTTCTTGGTTTCTTTAATGTGCTGATTCCTGAAGATCTCAAATGCGCCCCAACTTTAGCCGCATTCAAAACAAAATTAAAAACTCTACTATTCTCCAGTGCATTTACATGACTGGTTTCTCTAATGCACTTTCATTTTCTATTACATCTTTTTACTGCACTGTAACTGTATTTTATTTCATTTTATGTATCTTTTTATGTGTTTTATTTCATTTCATGTATCTTTCATTATATTTTCTCTTAATTGATTTTATACAACCAGTGGAGTTGAGGATGGAGGCGGGTCTGTACAGGGCCTGGGTCCCTGAAAGGCTTGGAGCCTTTTTGGTTTTTAACCTAGGTTTAGAAGAAACCTGAAAGGACACTGACGAGTGCCCTTATGGAGGTACTAAGATTAACTGAGGTTTCGTGGTACACGAAACCTGGCAAATTCACGAAACCTTATAAGTTTCACGGTGTAAAGTGATCTATTGGACGGTTGCTAAGATTCACGAAGGCTGACAGAATTCAAACGTGTGAGGTAGCCTCAAAGACACGCGCAGTTACAGGATGGTCCTTACTCATATTCCACTGCAAAAATCTGAAAATTTAAGAATTAGTAACAAAAGAGAAATCATAAAGAACTGATAAAATTGGGAATATTTTTAATTTACGAGTCTTATGTATTTTATTTCATTTATGTATCTCATTTAATTTTATCTCATTTTAAATTTCATTGTATATTTTCTTACTGTTTTTATTCCTTCTAATGTTTTTCTTTGCCCTTGTAAAGCACTTTGAATTGCCTGTGTTTGAAATGTGCTATATAAATAAAGCTGCCTTGCCTTGCCTTGCCTGATCAAAAGAGAGGGTAGGATCAAATGTAACAGAGATTCGTGGCTGTCGAACTGTGAGAAATGACACAGTTGTTGAGAGTTACCGTTATTTGATCAAACTGGTGTCTATGTCGAGCTGGGCCAATGACCAGCAAATGACTCAGTTTTATCAGAATTTCAGAGCAGGAAGTTACGTGACATGTAGGATTTCACAGCAGATAAACAGGCCTCCAGATTTCTAATTTGAGCATCATCATCATTCATTCCAAAACTGCGTATAATTGGCCAAGAGGTGTAATATATAAAAAGAAAAGCAGAGGGCCAAGAACAGAGCCCTGGGGCACTCCATGTTTCACATCAGAAAATAATGTAATGTTATTATAAGAAACACACTGTGTTCTTCTAGAAAAATAAGGGGTTTTGACTATATATTTATTACTTTTCACTTTTACAACAAGTAGAAGATGGGTATATTATGAAATCATGAGAAAAAAGAACAAAAAAATAAAAAATAAAAACAAAAAAATAATAGACACAGAACACAGCTCAGATTCACACACAACACCAGAGGTTACAATGATAATGTGCAATAAGAACATTCAAGAAGATCCCTGCAGCCTGATGGCAAGACACCAGGTTCTATATAGTTCAGATATAGTTCCCAGATGTTGTAGAATTGGTCTGCTTTTGAATGTAATATACATGTAAGGTACTCTAAATCAAACAGCACTCTGCCAGCTTGTAACAGTTAAATGTTCTTCCTCGCAGCATAAGTAAGAATATAGTACAATCTCGTATTGTTTTTGATGCTACATATCTGCTTGGGAGGCCCAGGGTGAGGGACACTGGGTCCATGTCCAGTTTCAAACCCAATATTTTTTCTATTTCAGATAGCACATTGGACCAGTGCCTTTGCAGCTTACGGAATGACCAAAGACAATGATTTCCGTCTTGCATATAAGGCACATGGGCGAAAGAGCAGGGTTGAAATGGTGTCTACAGCTGGAGGATATGTACATTCTGTGTATAATCTTAAACTGTATTGCTTTGGCGTGATTGCAGACTGAAATTGATTAAGCATGTCTCCAGATATCTTTCCACTCTTCATCATTGATTGTGACAGATGGCTCCTGCTCCCAGTAAAGTAACAGGGTGCAAAATGCATAGCCTCATAGAATAGACTGACAGATATCTTTCCAGCTGTTAGAAATAACAATTTCTCAACAGGAGTCCTTTCAGGGTTGACAATTAACATTGTGCTGTGCAATATATTGTAGTGAAAACATCCCTGTTTTGCTAAAAGATAAGTATACACACCATATGGGTCTGAAGTTGGAAAAGATCAAAGGAGAGGCAGGAATGTTACAGCCGGCCAGACCTTTTGTTTTAGGGATTGGAATCAACAACTCTCCCAAGGTTCACTCCCCCCCACAACAGTAAAGGTGTCGGCTCTGAGATACCCCAGACCTGAGAACTAGACTTTCTGACTCTCTTTAAGGCATATTGTTTGTTATGCTAGTAGGATTGACTGCAAGCCTGCACTGTCCAGACCCCGGTGGTAATCCCTCCGATTACAACAACAAAAAGGGGGGG
>LKNJ01007945.1:0-10518 GCA_002120245.1 Maccullochella peelii | reverse complement strand
GAGACCTTTCATCTTTTTAAGTGAGAGAACTTGCACAATTGGTGGCTGACTAAATACTTTTTTGCCCCACTGTATATAAATGACCCAAATACTTAAACCTGCAATAACTGATTTTTTGGCCACTTGGGGGCAGCAGAAACAAGTTGTGAACACATCATTGACATATCATCACCTTTTTAACAGTTGCTTATTCACACATGCAGCAGTTACGGAGCAACATTAGCATTCATTTAAGTCGTTTTCGTGTCCACCTGGTGAAGGTAAGTTCAATATTCATTCTCTTTTAGCTCTGTTTTGGGTCTCTACCGACTCCTGAGGAAAACATCTGGCTCTTTAGCTTAGCTCAAGCTAGTCACTAACTGTGACTGTCTGCTGTTTGGTGCTGAGCAGCTAGTTTACAGTCGTTTTTTAGAGTTTTATCACTGAAAACAGTCAAGTTGCGAGCTGGGCAGCTAAACAGTGAGCTGAAACTCCACTATAAACCTGATGCATTGTTATTAAAAAAATATAAAAAATATATTGTAGCTACTTTAAGCATCTTAGCATATTAGCATCAAATAAGGAAGTATGTCATGGGCTATATATGGACGAATTTTCAGTGATGTTTTTTGATGAACACCAATCACAGATATACAGCATAAACAATTCCATTGCATTTAACAGTGTTTTACTGCTGGTACTCTGACACCCCTACAGAACTGATTTTCTGTAGCGGCTTCTGAAACATGATATAATGTTTTTAAACAGTTCTCACGCAATTTAAAGAAAAGTGCAAAGCTAGATAACAGTGGCAAACGTTCAACAGAAATTTCAAATACACAGTGTTTATTAGTATTGCTTTTTTTTAAATTGTAGATTTCCTGTGATTGCATCATCTGTGTTTCCAGCATGTCTGGATGCTTTGTGGATGTTGACATCTCAAGGTCAACAGCTCAATCAAGATGAGGTACACATAGAGAGTGAGAATTATAATAGCGATAAAGCCCCAAAACGCATATTGTAAATTAAAGCCTCTTTTATTGCACATTGTTTATTTCCCGTGATCGAAACCACTACACTGTCAATGATGATTGTATGTGATTATAATAATGGCTTTCACAGACAGCTCCTGATCTGATATCCTTACCCCATCATATTCCTAATGCATGTGATATTAGAGCCCCATACTGTAACAGCCTTTATCAAAATTAATTAGGAGTGCAAGCATACCCAGCTATTTCAAAGCTTGTAGCCTAATTCTCTCTACCCATTAGTGTGTGCTCTTAATGTGCTCTCGTTCGCATATTAACTTTATCATATTGCAGCAGCATTTTAATGGCCGGGATATATAGACATACTTGTTAACAAGTAAATGAAATTAGAATAAAGCTAAAAGAAATAAGTAGTTACAATGTGCTTTATAAAGAAAGTAAAATAGGAAGGTCCTCTCAATAACCATTCATGGTGCTTTTCTGCGGTTGTCAAAAGGGTTGTCGACCACACGCCCAACTGCCTGAATGCACACAGAGCACATGGACAGTTAGAATATACAAAAGGCAGCAGACTTTCCATAACCCTGTACATTTATTCACTATCTGTGCGGTCTTGTTTGCCTTGTACTGTCAGTAAAAAAAAACCGTATAGTGTCCCTCTTTTCACTTAACAACGAACTAAAAGATCTTCAAATATACTTTCTTTTGCATGCAGTGCTGAGTCCTTTTTATCACAAGTTGACTATAAAATACCCAAGTAGTCTTATTTGATTTTTATTTCAACCTCCACAGAGATGCTGGTATTAAAAAAGGAGACCAAGGCCTGGGCATGCTTTATAGGTTGAAACTGTGTATTTATGTTAATGTCAGGAAAGACTTATCACCCAACTGTTGCTTCTTACCTATATTTGGGATTACACTACCACTCCCAGTGTTACTTAAAACAGCTTGTGGAGATTTAGTTTGAAATGTCCATTTAACAGCTATTATAGGAACGTATAAGGCTCTGAATTGGTTATTGTTAAATGCATTTTTAAAGCATTACATATTTCTGACTAAAGATTCAACAATCAAAGTTTTTTTTAACTTGCCCTTAGTTACTACTTAAAGAGTTAAACAAAAAAAACTCTGCTTTATCAGGACTGTCTGGGTGTAGTTTGATCAGATCTGACCTTGCAACAAAAGCAAACAACCCTAAACTTCAGATTCAGATTTCGGGACCCGGACCGGGGCCTCTACGCCAAAGACCCAGCCCTGATATGTGGAACGCGCTCTACCCAGTGAGCCACTGGGGCACCTGATCTTGTCAGAACCCTCTTGGTATTGAAATGATGCATCTCAAGAGGCTTATCCTGTAAAAAATAAAATGTGTTCAAATATAACTAATTAGTAAGCCATTACTCAGTTCATGATTTGCTGTTTTTATCATCTTCTAGCTGCCTCTCTGAGGAAAGAATCTACCGGGTTAGAGAATGTGAAAAGTTTCTCAACATTTTAACCTTGTTTGTTGAACTTTTTCTCCTCATTTTTTAGTTGACGTTAATGTGGCTTTTTCCTGTCACGTGCAGGGAAGTGTGGTGCATTTTCGAGTACAAGGTTTTGTAACAAACAACATCAATTATGGCCTGATTTGGTTTCAATCACTTTCAACTGAAAAGTATTCTTTGTGTTTATTTTATTTAAGAAGGGACAATGCACATTAATTAACATGAACACTTAGGCCCATCATGTAAATGTGCCAGATTTAGCCATACAGGCTCATTTTTATTTGCAGTCTCTGGCAGGTTGATGGCATTTAAAAAAGCACATAAGTACGAAAGCACCTAAACACAGACAAATAGTAAGACAATGACATAACCACTACTCCAGATTATGACAGCATGTTTGATTGTTCAATAACCACAGTTTTATCGATTTGGAGAAAAAGTTTGTTTAACTCTATTTATTTAAATTTTTTTGTATTATTGTTTTTCAAATTCTCAAATTCCTAAATTGATTTGTGTTGTTTTTACGGTCTACACTTGTTCTGTCTTATTATTTTATCATCTGTGAAGCACTTTGAACTGCACTTACCTGTATGAAAGGTGCTATTCAAATAAAGTTTGATTGATTGATTGATTGATTGGAGAAAGACTTTAGAAATGTGATGTCCCTTAGTCCTGTGGGTATTGTGTTTCAGGTATGTGCTGCTTGATAGGAAAAGGCTGACTGCCCAAAGTTTTTCTACATAGTATTTTACAATCCCCTCTGATAGATGAGTTTTGAATTTTGTTTAATGAATTCAATGAGTGGAGGGGGGTCCAGACCATGAAAAGTTTTATACACAAATAAAATATCTTCAAATTTCATCATCTCTTCCCAGTTTAAGAAATCATATTTTGTTACAATTTTTCAATGATGATATGAATTTGACTTTTTACCCAATGTTTTTCAAAGCCTGCTTGTAAAGTGTTTCGACTGATTGTAATGCGGCCCTTACCTGTCTGTGTGTCCAGCTGGTAAGACAGTAGTTCATGTGTGAGAGAGAGAGTCATGGCACTGAGGTACAACTTTGAGGAATTCTAGCTATTATGGTCAATTTAAAGTATAGTTTTTGTAACATGATGAATTGCTCTGACCAGTAAATGCAGTGTAAGAGGTAGCTTCATAACACCAGTGGAACTTTTTACACACCATCTGCGCACTGATTTATACTGTATATAGAAACTGATATAAAAACTGAGTCAGCTTCTACCATTTATCAGACTCAGAGTTACCACTTAATGAGTCATGTCTTTACTTTCCTGACTTCCATGTTGACCTTACTACAACATGCATTGGAGACACAATTGTAAGTGACATTTCTTCAAAAGTTTGCAATTGACTGACTTCCTTTGGAAACACTTCTGTCTTCCATGTTTTACCACACACACACACACACACACACACAAACACACAGACCTAATTTCCTCTGCTCTTGTTATCCATGCATGTGAGTCAAACTACCGGTTAAGCTTCCTTGTTACAAAGATACAAATCAGCATAATTGAGAGCAGATGGTGTGGAAGTATGTGTGTGTATGGGGGGGGCACATAACAGGACATTTGTACCTGAATGAGGCCTGTGTTACGAGGTGAAGTGGGCACTCCATGGAGCCAGCTGGCGGCTGATAATAAGGCAACCCGAACTGTTCCTAGCTGTGGTAGACTTTGCATCGGGCACAGGTGGGGAAGGAGCCTGAGAGCTTCTGTAAAGGCCCAGAAAATAATGACGAGCGACGTTCAGCCGACAAAAAGCAGCGTTGATGCTGCACCCTGTCTGTGAAGCAACACGTTGGCAGTATTAACAGAAAGGGGAAATAACTAGCTGAATGCTGACTGTATTTGGCTGCCATTATGAATGCAAAGCTGCAAATGCTCCCAGAGCCCAGGCATCCATAACCATTACCATAACCTGTGAGCCATGGACAAAGCTGAAAGTCAAATGAGGTGGACTGGTTGTAAAGTGCTTTGCAATTTATACGCTCATTCTGGATGGGCTGTCCTCTGCCATCTCGGTCCCATAGGCCCCTCTGAGTGCGGTGAATATCCTAGTGAATATCCTATTTAACGATACACGCCTGAGTAAAAAAACCCAGATTTATTTGGACATGGACTCCGTCAGCCTTGAGCAATGCCTCAGACTGTCAGAGGGGAATTCATGAGGCAATCAAAGAAAAGGATCATTATATTTATTTTCAACGGAACCCCATTTCAAATTGTTTCTTCTGCAATTGTAATGGTCTGAATGTCCAGCGCCTGATTATTATTATTTTCCTCCTCTTCTCCTCCTCCAGTTGGGCAAAAGGAAAGACTTATTTAGCCAGAGATGAAAGGATGAGGTAAGACCAGGGGTACTTCAGAGGGCTCACTGTGTGATGTGCTATTTGAAGCAGATGCACACGGACCATTTCAAAGACATCTGGAGACCGAATGGCCAGTGGCACTGTGTTGCCATGGCAGCCACGTGCTGCACCATCCTCCACTCTTTATCCAAGCAACCTCTGGTTAGAAAATAATATAATAAAATAAGAAAGCTAAAGTAGATCCAATGTCGGATTGGGAGACAGATGGTGAAATTATGGTTTGTTACCTCAGTAGACATCTCCAACTGTCTCACTGCCATTTGTGTAACTGAAAGGGGGGAAAAAAACTTCATTACATGGCAGGTATTTTGAAAGCAGGGTGTTCAAATTAATGTGTGCAATGGTAGACCCTCTGGCTTAGCGTGGGTTTTCTATGTTTGAAGACGTCACTTTATCTCTGGTTCTGCTGCATCGATTTGGATCCTTTTTATTTTATTAAAATCAATCAACAATGTTATAGAAATGCAATGCTAAATCAGAGGGGTACTCTTTTACACTTCACATTAATGGAGTCTAATTGCCAGTCTCTTTCTATTGCTAACCTTAATAAATATTGTTATACACGTCCAATGGATCTCTTCTTATTGAATGATCTGTATGTATGTAATGTATTTACCAAAGTTAAACGTGATGGGAGCTTATGCCACTTAAAAAAGGACAAATCATCAATTTTTTTCACAATAAAAAGAAAAATATATATTTAATATAATATAGTAATAAGTAGGTGCTGGACTAATTAAATCAAAATTCGCCTTATTTCAGATTTTGATTAGAGATTTGACTTGACACTAACCATACACAGTGTACTTAGCAACTTGGGTTCAGTGACAGGAGGCTTTATCTGTGATATGTCAGGAAACTGGTAGTGTTTGCATGATGGGAAACCTGCAGGGGATCATGTCCATGTGCAAGAGACTCCTGTTTGTTAAATGGAGGAAACGTATGCATGATCCTCTGACAGAGTAAAGAAAGAGGTTGCTGCCATTTAATGTGTATCAGAAGACACACATCGATGTCAAACCTTCCACAGACCAAGAGACGGAGTTAGCAGCAACCTTGATACCCGCTCCTTAGGGTGTCTTTGAAACATCAAGAAATCAATTTACCATGAAGTCATAGTTACAGGACTTATGTTGGGTGGTCTGTGCTCTGTAGTTTAATCCTGATTGGATGAGGACATGGTGACATCAAACCATGAAAATAACCATGAAATAAATGACAAATCTTGGGACAGATTGCTGCTGTTTAGCTCCTATTGCGTGGTAATCAAACCATATGCTAATTTATATTTTCCTACACCTATGCTGGTTACACAGTGAACACATACAGCAAAGGCCTGATGTCGGCTCAAAAAAAAACAAACACAAGGGGGCTCAGGTCAAAACTACATGGCACGTCGTCAACACTTTCATCACAGATGCATGCAAAACATACATGCAAACGCAAAAACTATGCACCAGCATAGTATCGACATGAACACATCTCCTGTTTCTGAGGAAACCTGGCATGAAACACAGGCATCCCTTCTGGGGCAGACGTTATGTTTTCTTATGCTGCCTCCTGTCTAAGAATGCACATACGTTCAAATTTATATTTTCCCAACTTGAAATAAAAGCCATCATTCACATGTCCTGTGCAGGAGACGGTAAAACTCTGCAGGAAGACATCTTTCCTTCATTTCAAGTGCAGACTTTGTTTCAAGGAGACTCTGCTCTTGATATTATAATTATCTTGCACCCCCAAACTCGTGAATATTGCTCAGGTATTTCCTCATGCACAGCACACCGGTGCCTCTAGCTTGCAAAGACATCCAATAATCAAATGCAAAATATATTCTATGATGAGAAATAGACATCAGGTGTGTTACTGCAAAAATGAAGCATCTTTACCAAGAATACATTTGCAGAAACGTATAAAGATTACACGAGTGAAACGAGCCCTAAGGAACTAAACGTAATCAAGAATTGGAGCAAGCCACAGGCCGCTCTCCACTGGGCATAGCGGTGGTGTAGACAGAGAGAGGTAGATGTGGAAAGATCAAAAAAGGGGTAAATAAAGTGAAATAAAAGCTGAGAAATTCATGGAGACAAAGTAAAGCGCCTGAAGCCGAAAACAATCTCATGAGCTCTGTTCCGCCGAGGACCACATATAAGGTCAGAGCTTTCATTCTGTCCTTTCATTTTAGGGGAAAAAAATGGACCACCTACTATGACCGTTTGCCACTTGAGATATTAGTTCTTGTCTGGTGTGATTTTTCCCCCTTTTTTTTTGAGAGAATCAACACATCTTGGCTGAAAACTCAGGAAAGTGAAACAACAAACAGCAGAAGTTGCTGAGAGCAACCAGCGGTCACTCAGAGACACAAACAATATGCGCAGTAAGGCTGTGTCCCTTTTGTCAGCCTCAAGCTACTTTGACAGTTTTCATCTTTGAGACTCAACGTAGTTGACACTACAGAGCCCAGAACATACTTAATGCAATACACAGGAAAGCAGGTGGTATGATAAACCATCATTTTTTTGCCTTTAGGTCCAATTGGGTAAGTGTCTTGCTAGAAGAATCAAGCTCAGTGTCAATGACTCCTTTTGCTTTAGAATTAAAATAATCTTTTGACATTTTGGGAAACATTCACTTTTTTTGCCAAGAGTTAGATGAGAAGATCAATACCACTGTTCAATCTGTACAAAAACTGAAGTTGTTGAATTACAGGGAGTTGCTGGCCTTGTCTTGGCAGGGAGCATCACTAGAAAATCACTGCCCCCGGGCAAGAAATAGTCTGGCACATAACGCCTCTAGATCCACAAACTGTCATTTTAAAATTTTGGCGTGTGTACAGGTTAAACAAACAACATATAACATGCTAGCTATTTCCCTGTGTTTTGCTAAGCTAAGCTAACCTGCTACATAGCTTCATATTTAGTGGACAGAGTAGTACTGATATTCTTATCTAACTCTCAGCAAGAAAGCAACTAACTGTATGTATAAGTGTCGAACTATTGCTCTAAATGGTCATTATGGTTTATTACAACTTGTTATAACACTGCACACACCAAAACAAGTGTTGAGATCTGAGAACACATGACATACCTACAAATGATCAGACATGTTAACCACTTTATTTGGAGGTAAAACCAAAAATGAGTGCACCTGTAATGTCGTTTTATCTGGGAAGCAAACAGTGTGCATACAGTAACTATGGTGGGTCAAAGTTGAACCAGGAACTCATCTGTAAAGTGTGATGGATGTTCACAACGGATAGCTGGGGTAATAACTGTACTGTTGCTAACCTGAAGGTTTGTTTAAAGCTGCACTAATCCATAATTTTTCTATTAACAATCCATCAAATTACTATGTCTATGTCCTGTGTCGCTAGAATTAGCACCCAACTCTGCAGTTTACTCTTTGCTCTTCAAAGTCCTTCTAGCCTCTTGCAGCAAACTCTTTCTGTTTTGTGGCCTGCAAACTCTGCTCTCATTAATTGTATTTTTTTAAATGCAGCAGGCAACTGGTATTAGCAAAAAAGCTCTAAACAACACACTGTACGCTCCCTGCCCACCCAGAACAACAAAGTTGGCAAGTAGCTAGTAACCATAATAGAGTATTTAGCAGCTAAAGAACCAGGTATTTTTATCAGGAGTTGGTGGAGACTAAAACAGAGCTAAAGGGAAGCTGAATATTGGACTTACATTCGTCATGTGGACAGACACACAACTCCAAATAAATGCTAATGTTGCCCCGTGTCTGCTGGATGTGTAACGAGGCAACTATTTGTCATGTTTGCCATATCAACTTAAAAGGTGATGATATGTCAATGTTGTGTTCATACCTTGTAACACATTTGCCCTGAGAACTTCATAAGGTGACAATATATCAGAAGTCAGATTGTCCTGCTGCCCCCAAGTGGCCATATAATCAATTAATGCAACTTTAATGTTTATTTCTACAATTTTATGTCATGTTTGTGTGTATTATTTGTGATTATGAAATGTAAATGCAACACCCTCTTGAAAACAAAATTAACAGTGTGTTCAAATATAACTCAAAAGTGATTTAGCCAATACCTAAGTGTATAACAGAGCTAAAAGAAGAGTGAATATTAGACTTTTTTTCAGAAACACAACTCCAAATTAATGCTAATGTAGCTTTGTGCTGGTTGGAGGTGTAAATAGGTGATAGTTTGCTAATACATCCACCCTAACAACTTTGTTAATATTGTGGTACTGCACTTTACCTGGTGAATACAATTGTTACAAATGGCCAAACCTACATGAACTACAAAAACTGCAACTAGCCTTTATAAGGGACAAGAAAGACTGCTATAGACCCCAGATCCATTTTGGCATTTATAAGCATTTACACTACCAGAGAGGACAGTGAGAGAGGTCTTGTGTTCAGGCAGGAGAGTCTGGCAAACAGAAATTGCCCCATCACATCAATTTTTACAGGTTACAGCAGACATAAAATCAATGGCATTAACCTGTTCGCAGTAAAAATCAACTGTGAGAGTAATAAGGGTCCATTTCCTGTTTGGGGCTGGTTCAGAGAAGGACTCCAGCGCCTCTCAGAGGACTCTGAATGCCTGCTAGCTCAGTGGCCTCAGCAAAAACACCAAAGAGGGCCGATGCAAATGACTAGATTGACCCAAGGTCAGTGAATCAGACTTCAGCACTGGCAGGCCGGCCCTTGAGGACCCGCACCACACCATTATATCAATCTGTCTGCCTTCAAAAGCAATTCCAGCACATCAATAGCGTGCTATTGTGGAGACCAGACATGGCCACGAGGGTCGATCGATGCTCATATATTCCTTCTGTAGATACTCTCTTTGTCTCTTGCAAGGGTTGAGAGGAGTATTTACCAGTCGTAGGCTTTTCTCTGAAAGCACGTCTAATTTATTGTTAAGGCTAGCGAAGGCGATCTAACAAGAAAATTACAGAAAGCAGAGAATGCATTGACTTTGAGAGAGCTGACTGGGGATTATTGCAAACTGAGAATATCTGGCAGCCAAATTAATACAATAACAATACGCAGCAGTAGCACAAGAGATAAATTGTTTCTGTGGGCCTTTTTTTACAAAAGCATGGGTGGAAAGTGGGGGACATCAGTGCACTGAGAATCTTTGTGGAGAATGCTGATTGAAGTTCATAGGCAGTGGGTGATTTGTACAGATTTTAACAAGCACATTTGTAGGCGCGGGAATGATTATGGCTGTTTTCCTTCCCTTTAGCTCACATCTTTTCCTGTAGCTGACGAGAGCGGCACACTTGATCATTTCTGCCCACAAGGGGGGTGGCCTTTATCCAGCCTCATATTCTCTTTCGCTTATATACATGAGTCATTTCAGGAAAATGTCATTTAATTTTCATCTCCATATGAATAGAACACATCAGCACGAGGAAAGCAACAGCCAGCAGACATCCAATAGATTCACTGTTGATGAACACTGTTGGCAAATTTACAGAAGGTAATGTTTTTCCTTCATCATGTCTCTCCCAAATACACACATTGGCAATTCATAAGCGGGAAAGCGCTTAAGCCACAGGTTACATTCTTTCTTAACAACGCATTTTAGGTGAGGTGGGCATGTACAGTGGGGCAAAAAAGTATTTAGTCAGCCACCAATTGTGCAAGTTCTCCCACTTAAAAGACGAGAGAGGTCTCCAA
>LKNJ01007944.1:0-10525 GCA_002120245.1 Maccullochella peelii | reverse complement strand
TCAGGACCTGGACGACTTGCCATAATTGATGGAACCATGAATTCTGCTCTCTACCAGAAGATCCTGAAGGAGAATGTCTGGCCATCCGTGTCGAGACCTCAAGCTCAAGCGCACTGGGGTTATGCAGCAGGACAATGATCCGAAACACACCAGCAAGTCCACCTGGCTTAAAAAAAACCAAAATGAAGATTTTGGAGTGGCCT
The DNA here is from genome assembly GCA_002120245.1 of Maccullochella peelii. Classification (NCBI taxonomy): domain Eukaryota; kingdom Metazoa; phylum Chordata; class Actinopteri; order Centrarchiformes; family Percichthyidae; genus Maccullochella; species Maccullochella peelii. The sequence continues at coordinate 10,322 of LKNJ01007944.1, read as the reverse complement.
AGTCAAAGTCCAGACTCGAATCCAATTGAGATGCTGTTGCATGACCTTAAACGGGCCGTTCATGCTCGAAAACCCTCCAATGTGGCTGAATTAAAACAACTCTGCAAAGAAGAGTGGGCCAAAATTCCTCCACAGCGATGTAAAAGACTCATTGCTGGTTATTGCAAACGCTTGATTGCAGTTGTTGCCGCCAAGGGTGGCACAACCAGTTATTAGGTCTAGGGGGCAATTACTTTTTCACATAGGGCCAGGTAGGTTTGGATGGCTTTTTTGCCTTAATAAAATGCAATCATCATTCAAAAAATGCATTTTGTATTTACTCGGGTCATCTTTGTCTAATATTAACATTTGTCTGATGATCTGAAACATTAAGTGTGACAAATATGCAAGAATATAAGAAATCAGGAAGGGGGCAAATACTTTTTCACAGCACTGTACGTTGAGACTACACGAAGCACAACCAGAAGAAAAATGGACAATATTCAAGACTCAAAGCGGCAACATCGGAACAATTAGTGTAAATTAGTGCATAGTTTGAACAGGTGCCTCAAAACAATATCAGCACTCAGCGAACAAATCCAATGAACACTTTTCAAATGCAAATGCTGTCACTGAAAAATAAGCTCACATTTACACCAAAAAGTTTCAGTGGTTTAAAATTAATTCCATTTTGCTATTCTTAGTAACCAACCGTTACCCTTGCACACACCCTGGCTTCTATTTGTTACAGAAAGCGGCTGCTTCAACGCCACTGGTGCTTTGTGGTTTTTTAAGGTGTCTCCTTAAGCTTCCGCCTTTCCTGTCCTCATTATACCCTCTCTATATGATAAGCCAAATAGGACTGAGTCACCGCTGTGAGATACTGAAGGCTATTTGACAAAAGGTTATTTTAAGATAAATGTCACTATTCCCTGTCGGTAGTAGACTTTGAAAATCTGGTCCAAATTTCCTGCCTTATAGCACCGACAAGAGAGAGGCAGATGGTTCTCATGCTGCATATCACAAATATTATAGCACTAACAGAGCTTTAATAATTTCTTGTTAGTACCCAGCAGGGAAGCATAAAGTGGAACACAACATAGATAACCAGTTTGAAATGTAATGTTGACTGTAATCAATACACAAAAACAAGCTCTGATTAAAAAATATGAACCTCGCTTCTTGCTTCTCGTCACAATCGGCTATACATTCTTGTGCTTTGCAGTTTGATATGTAAATGCTCCAAATGTGATTCAATAAATAATTCACAAGCCTGTCATTAAGGTCAGTCGCCCTTTATGTTTTCCAGCCAGTTTCACACCTGGTAAGTGGTTGTTGAGGAAGTTTATGTTATTAAGCTCCATGTAGGAAATTAGAGCAGTGGTCCCTATAGGGTTGGAGTCTTGGAATGTGATCAGGATTCCATGAGAAATTACTTTGCAACCATCTGCCTGCTCTTGTCTCAATATGTTCAAAAATGTACACAAAGGAAATTATACCAATTCATGGCCAAAGAAATCCCAAACAAAACAGACTAATGGCTAACATATCTCAAAGCGAGCATTTACTTGTTTTGAAGCAAATGATTTATGACAAAGTTGTGTGCACAGAGCTGTAGTTAGAACGATACTCCCTATATAAAGGGTTTGGAGGATGGTGTCTTTAATTTTAGCCTTACCAAAACCACACAAGAGCAAATTTAAGTAGTACCTGCTCTACCTTAAGCTGCTAATGTTAGCATGCCCAGCTAACTAGTTTTAGCAGTTAGTACTTTACTTTAAGCATATGATATTGGGAGAGATCAATTTCATTTATACTAAGTACTAAAATGTGCACAAATCACTACTTTAATCCGTGTATTAATGACTTGACATTCCTTCCCAGTGTACAAGGTGTTTTATAGCTGGAGACAACCCTGAAACTTCTAATTAACAGTCCAATTAGCTTTAACCATGGAATTATAATGAAAACCAGTCTCTGGAAGAAATTTAATCAAAACTAAGTTAAACCCTCTTTTAAACACAATACTGATGTTTCGTTTGCAGAAAGTTTGCTACAGTGGATTATAAGGGATTTGAATTAATATCTTTGTTTTGGATTTAGAGGATCAGAATTGGTTTGATCATAAGGGGATTAGAGTGAATTAGTTAATCTTTGTAGTAGAACCTTCTTTTTAGGCACGTACTGAAAACGTCTATGAATTTCAATATTGGGAACAGGTTTGAAACTGAAATACTACACAGTATCATATTTATTATATTGGTCTGATTTAAATCACTTTTGATAAATGGCATGTTACTGTCCTTTCCCCCTTTGTTGCGCTGCTTTGCTTCATCATCTGTCCACTCACAGTAGCCTGGCAACAGGGCGTCATTGCTCTACAATCCTTGAGTAATATGCAAGGGCCCTGTGTGATATGATGTGACCTCCGGTCAGTTTATAATTAAACCCCAACAGAAGCTGCCCTCTATTCTGCAACGTTTTAAAGGTCATACATATGAAAATATATAGAGAGAGAGAAAATATCCCACTGAGCAGACTAACACAGCATGTGACCTCCTTCTCCCCAGTGAACATTTACCACAAATTAAGATCTTTCAAATGTACAGTACAAGGCATTGATAGCTCAGGGAAATGGGATTACTGTAAGGCAACATGAAGCAGTCTTCATCTTAAATTAACTTTAAATGTGTCTTGCCAATTTCAATTTTCTGCTGTTTGATTTTTCCTCCTCACGAAAAACTGATCCTTTAAAATATTGTGAGCAAAGAAAATTGTCCTTGAATAAAATCATTAAATGGTTAACAAGATAAGTTGAGCAGCTTAAGTTGCTTATTTTTTAAAAGGTGTGTGTGTTTGTGCGTGCAAAGCCGCAGTAGCTATGAGCATTAATTCAGTTTGAGTTTTTGCCTTGAGCGCCGTTTATCTTGCTTTTATGCAACCACTGAAATTATGTGCAATATAAAACTTTCCTCCCAAGAGCTACTGTATACAATTCATGTATATTATATCTAGACAACAATCTCACAGGGATCCATTTAAAGACCCAGTAAACCTTCAACTTGCTTTTAAAGTGCTAAAACATCTTGTGGGTGTAACTACTGTAATACAGTACATCCAACCAATAAAGTCATTAGAAACAAACTGCCTTTCTCTCCATAACTGATAACTTGTTTACACATCTGATTAACCCCTCATTGACCTGTTTCAGCAGGAAACACATTACATTTAGGAAGTAATGATACCATTTCATAGGACTTTTCAATGTTAAAACTTGAATTACTGTATGGTTCTTATTTGGTGGTAAGAATAAACAATGCATCTCGGGAGATTGCTAGCTGTTTGCTTCAAGTGACAGAGGAGTCTGTGAAAGTTATTGTAGGTGCAGGGGGTCCCAGTGGTAATCAACACTCAGGTGGACCTATGTGACCCAGGGTTGTGCTGACCACAGTGTTATAACCAGAAAAAGGTTCATGCATGAAAGACAAATCTCATGTTTGCTTGACAACTATTTAAGAGTTTTGCTAACACGGCACTAGAGCTGAAGACAGGATTATTTGTATCAGGACTATTATTTATGTGGGATAATGCAACATTTAACTGGCATGGTTATACATTAGTCACTAGGTAGATAACAAAGCAACTAATGAGCTAACCAAAGCAAGCAGTAGACAGATACTCAGATGCATACATATATAGTGTACATAGGCTTATGCATAGGCCTTTATACATTGTTATTTCTCTTTGTTGAAAAGCAAATTTTATGGGCTCACGGTACAGTAAGGTTCAGGCTCTGTGAGGTCTCTCCCCAGCCTGGTAATCCATTATGCGGGAGGACAAGGGAGAATGGCCATGTTTCCCTGAATTACCTCCCCTCCAACACACGCACACACATTCCCGTGAGTCATCAGCGCACTCTCTCTGGGAGATGCCAGGTGGCGGAGAGTGAGGGAAAAGACGAAGGGAGGAAGGACAACGACGAGGGAGACAGAGTGTACAGAAAGAAATGTACAGAAAGAGAGAAACAGGCATTTTGCATAGAAAAAACAAAGACCAAAGGCAGGAGGAAGAGCAGAGCGTGAGGCTAGACAGAGATACACAAGCCTATTACACACAGTAGTCAGGGTTGAATACCTGCTTCCTTAGCAACAGACAAACCGTCTCAAATTGCGGCAAGTTGCTGAAATAAACATCCTCCCACCAATCCACACTCTCTAGCACACAAACAAACCCAAAAGAGGTTTTGTTCTTTATGTATAGAAGGTGTTTTTCTCTTCCAAATGTATGTCTCAGGGAACATTGCATTTCAGCCTCTAATATGACTTTATGAGCTAGCAGGTGACTGAGGGAGGTCAAGGTGCTTGCCCTAGCTTAATCCCCATTAGCCTTGTCGCACTTCCACTCCTGTTATTTCCAATTGGTGGGTCAAATGTCACTGAGCTGTAGCCTTTCCAGTGTGTTTACATAAGCATATTATGTGTGTGTTTATGGGGACAAGCATGATAAATTCCTCCGCCAAAGTACAACAAAGTACAGCAAAATCACAAAGAGGAAAATTCGAAAGACTTTGCTTTAGCAAATACCCAATTTTTTGGGGGGGCTAATTCTGAATATTTGTCCCCATTTCTTCTTTTTGACACTGCACAGGCAGTATGAAGAGGAGGAAGAATTACTGTGACCAAAGACCCTACATACAAACACTATGGGCGCACAAAAGTCTGCACGTATGTCTGATACTTTTCTTCAAATTAATCTTCAAAACTGAGTCAGAATGGGAGTAAAAAACAGTAGTCAAGTACCATCTGGCTATGTGCAGCACATTCAAAACCCAGTGATATTATACTGCAGTAGTTGACAATAAGGATTATTTGACAGCCTGTGGGTTCACTAAAAGGCTAACCAGTTGATTAGTCTGTGGCTCACTTGGGCCCGCTCCCAACAAAGTTCCTGGCCTTCCTAATTCTCACCCAGCGATAATGTGATTATCTTTGCCTCTTTGCTCTCCTTTTGTGCTTTTTGTGAAAAATCAGACTGGACACTATTCTGCCACCACCTGTTGTCCCCATCTTCTCCTACCCTATTTGAGATTTGAAAACCCAAGTCCTGGCAGTATTAGAGAGCTGAGTTTCATACAGCAACTTGTCAAATTCAGATTAGTGCTGTCATAATGTCCACCTCCTCAATTTAACATTTGAACCTTAGCTGCAAAACATGCAAAGATCAATTTAATACTTAAAAACACTGGCCCGCACATGTGCATTTGATGTGAAATCAGGATTATGCTTTAAAATCTCAGATGATCTGTCGTTCTGTTCACGTTCTTAGGTGATTCTACCACAAAAAGATTCATACAGAATGAAGTTACTCTATTTATTGATAGACTGAAAGCAGAAATAACAGCTCAAATCTCCTTCAACAACCACAATTTTGTCTTTACTTTCTTGATTTGTCTCTTTCTGCTTTCCTTGCAGAGCGCAAATCGAAGTCAGTCTTCACCTCTAACTTTTCTATTCTAACTCCCTGAATTCAAAACCACTGAGGAAAAATGATGCAGAATAACTGGGGGGAAAAAAAGAGACAAGGCGTCTTTCACAGAGCAAAGGTCATGTCAGATATCTTGACAGCATGCTCGTCTCTCCCAACACACAGTACAATTCCGTCTTTGTTTAATTTTTCAAAAGGAAGCTTTTGCTTTGCCGCAGCTCTGAGTACAACAGGCTTCTCCTGCTGAGACCTTGAGAAGAACAATATCAGATCTATTTTGCCAAATCAATATGTTATATTTTCAAAGATGTGTTAGCTGCTATTGACAGAATTTTTTTTCTTGCAGATTTAATATGGTGCTTTATCCCTGCTCATATTCTCCTAGGTTCCCTCATCAAGATGTCGAATGCCTTTCCTCATTTCACAGAGATTCTGACTGCTGACACAACGGAAAAGACAAACAAGTTGAAGGTCAGTCTGCTCAGAGGGACTGGTTCTATACTGCCTGCTGTCATACTACATCCCATGGCCCGTCATGCGGACACAACTATTATTGACCGCTTAAACATCCATCATGAAAAATGGAAACAGCACTGTCCTTGACATCAAGATATGTCTTTAAACTTTACCATGAAGCAGGTCACTCAAATGAAGTGCATGGAAGAACCTTCAAGGAACTGGCAGGTTGTCTCACAAATGACACTGTACGTCATTTATGACTGATTAAAACTTCCTTTTCAAATCTTTGTCAAGTTTTCCTCAAAAAAAGAGAAACGTTCAACTGAAAAAGTGCCAAAGTGCTGGGAGTTATAATGTCAAAATAAGTGTGTAACAGGCAGAATGTTATCTCCACATATAATACAGCACATCTGTCTTATATAAGTACAGTAAATACACTCACACATTACCATAGTATATCAGTGTTTATACTGATATACTAAATATTCTCCATAATGGGAGAATAATGACAGTTTATTAAAACTTGGGTATTATTTTCGTAGTTTTGGGCATGAGTCCTATCAGCAATAGTAACTTTGTACTCACAATGTTAATTGCTGAGATCTCGTAATGCAACAACATTACTACAATGAAACAAAAAACTTGGACAGTCAGACAATCAGACAGGTTAGACAATCTTATTTGGAAGAGAAAGAAAAGGCGAAGAGTGAAATTATTATCCAACTGTTCGTTGTAAGCATCCATCATAGTTTACAGACAAATTCCTGGTTCAGCTTTCGACTGTACTTGCTGTGGTTGTAGGCAACATTTCTGCTGCACTCGCTTTCAGTTTTACCTCAAAATAAAATGAATCTGACTCGTTTACAACCTGTTATCAAACATGTGCAAAAGAGCAAACTTCAGGCCCTCGCACGTAAAGGAGCAGTAGTTTGTGGAGTTTTAATAAAAAGCCTTTATTAATTACATGGCTTGTTCATGAAACAATAAAAAAAACAACGACCAGATTTGACCTTATAGCATGTCTTCATCAGGGTTCAAATTTGGACTCTTTGGACGTGTGTCACTGCTCATGTTTATTTGCCAAACTCTGTTGTAAGGTTCCCAGATATCAGCTATTTCTTTGGTGAATACAATTTCATCATTACTGATGGAAATGGAGGTCAAAACTACAAAAATAAGATTCACATTTCATAAAGTGGTATAAAATCTTGGCAAAACACTGTAGGTACTTGATACAATTGTTCAATACAGAGACTCAAAAGTAAAATAAATAACCTCCTCATTTATCTCATCTAGACAGCAATATGTTCAGATTCTGTGTAAACTAAACTACTTAAAACATTTGTCAAAATCTTATTCATATGCAGATTAGCTTCATTTACTTCTGGGTTCTTCCTATATTAGACTGCACTGAGTGCAATATAGTGATTATTACCACAATGTCTGGAGTTTATCTCTTTATCACAGGATCAAACAGACATTTCATAATAAAGCACACTGCATAAACATACTGTGAATTGTGTTCCTCTGTAGAAGAGGGAATTTTTCATCAAGATCAAATGCTACTAAATTCATGATAAATAGCTCCAGGTGTTATTGGTACAAATGCATCATGTGACAAACTGGACTTGCTCATAATTCTGTTGTGTACTTATAAGCCTCATCTGGCATGCTGAAGCACAACACTATCACGCAGATGAGATGCTGTGGTTTGCAGAACTTAATGTGCCCGAGAACTGGGATCACACACACACACACACACACATCCTCTCAAAAACCGTGGCAGTGCTGACAAAGGATTGTCTAGAAATGAGAGGGGGAAAAAACTCCTCTAATAAGAGACATTTGAAAGTTACAGGAAGTCTCATTTATCGTCATCAGGCTTTGGAATCATGCTGCACAGCCATTAGGAGGAGCCGACAATAAATGGGAAGCATTTTGGGGCAACAATTACGACTAACAGTATTTTTTTCCCCATTCCACTTTTGTGCTTTATAGCTCACCGCAGTATGTTTTACACAATGATCTTGTCCCCGCTGGTAATCTCTAATACTGCTGACATTATTATAACCTGTCTTTAGTGCAGCCTCTTTTTTTCTTGCTCCTAGTAGGCTCAAAGGATGGCAGAATGAAACAAAGCGAGGAGACAGAGAGAAAAACATAAAAAGGGATGCTTGCCTTTATAACAAAATACATTGGGAGGTGTGAAGGTTCAATATTTAAAATGTGTGGGCTGTTTATAATGTGTCTCCCTTTTGAAATATAAAGCATAACCCTCACTGAAAGGTTCTCTCTGTTTTCATCTGTTCAGTTGTATCTCTCCATCTAAAAGGTCAGCTACCATGAGATTAGCATGTGTGTCATATCCACACTGTAGCCGTTATTACGTTCGCACTCCACATTAATATTGATTTCCTGTGGCAACACTGACATCAGATTGCCGCTCATGTCTCCTTGACAATAACAGTATCATTTAAATCCTTTACAGAGTCTTTACAGAGCCACAGTGTCTTTTGTGGCTCTGTCTGAGAAAATAGCCTGTGTTATACACTGGGGGCATGGTGTTTTGACCATTCTTTTTCCCCAAAATTTATGGGAGTCCAATATAAAATTGCTGGAGCACCTATTTAAAGTAAAATAACAGATTTTGCATCCTTGAAATATGACATATTTTGTGGTTAGTTTACAAATAGTCTTGGGAAATTTAATGTTCCATAAGATTGTATAAATCAAGTATAAAATGCTAATTTCATATATAAAAAGCAGTGTAAAGATATTTCTCACATGATGATATCCAAAATCCCATCGTGCATATTCTGCATAGGGTCACCGGGGGATGGAAACTATCCCAGCACACATTGGACGAGAGGCTGGGTACATCCCAGACAGTTAGCTGGTCGATCACATGGTTCTCTTTAGAGCCTATTTTGCCTCACCTACATTTCTCTGACAAGGAGAAAAACATACAAACTCCAAATACAAAGGCTCCAGCTGGCCTGTAGGTTTGAACCGAGACCCATTTTTCTGTGAGCAGACAGTGCTAACCACTAGACCACCATGCTGCCCTGTCTGTATTTTAAAATATTTGTTTGCAAACTACAGGCAACTGCTATAAATGCAAACGTTCAGCGATATTCAGCCAGATGCTGAAGCCACCTTCAGGCAAACAAAAATCTATTCAATCACCATTAAAGCAATGGAGTAGGTTCATAATTTCTCCTCCTTGTAACCTTTATGAGCAAGAACTAAATAAAATGTTTATTTGTCTGGCCTTTTCTGCCAAATCAGTGTGCAGGAGGTGGTGGGGGGTGTAGGGGGGAGACGAATGGGTTTGAATCAGAGTGACATTTCCGGGTCGTTTTAACGAGGGCTTGTCAAGGTGGTTAGAACGTTTCATACAGCTGTTCTCAGCTCTCTGAATAGCAAGGTCGTCAAGTTCGGCTGTCTGCCTGACAGCACAGGAGGAAAGTGTGAACGGTGAAGCTCCGCTGTCCAAATATCACAACTCTGTGGCTCTGAGTGGAGGCGCGGAGGGAAAAGTAAAAGGTGGTGATTTCAGAGTTTGATGGACTAAAAAACCCACCATGTTATTAAGGAGAGTTATTGCACACATCCTCAAGACCTGATTTCATCTATTAATCAATCATTTTTTTAATGCATGTGTTCTCATTTGTAATATTTTCTTAAAGATATTTCTTTTACATTTAGACAAAATCCTCCATCCGTCTTAACTGCCAGTAATAAATAGCTGGACCAGCTCTTGTCGATATGTTGCATCAGTGTATATTTACATTTACTGTGCAGTGTGTGTGCCTTTATGACAGTCAAACCTGCCTCAGAAAAGCTGATCTATAGTCTAAATATTGGTTTGAGTCAGTTTCTCCACATTTTATGTTTGTACATCTTGTACTGTTTACTCTTGGGTCTATGTGGAGTGTTGTGTATTTATTTTGTACGGCTGCTGCAGCTCCTGTCGCCCATTTGGGACAATGAAGTTGACTAGAACTTTAACTGAGTATAAAAAGTGAGACAAAACTGCATATAACGGCCATAACACATACTGTGTTATGTAGCAGTATAATGTGCGAGTAGGGACCATATTTGTCTTTTCTCTCGCTCTCTTTTGCTGTCTCAACAGCTCGGTGTTAATGGACGCTTGATTGAAGGGGAAGCTGAGGAAAGAAAGGCACGTTAAATTATGCATCACTAAAATGCTCAAATGTCAATTCGCTGTTGCACCATGCTTCAAATTACATCCGTGCACTTTATCCAAGTAAACACGCAGCTAATGTTTTGCATTTTTATTGAAAGCAGTAAAAAAAGATGCATGTGTATACTGGGCTTGTCAAATGTGTGTGACAGGTCTTCTGTGATTAATCAATAATTATTGTGGCTGATCA
>LKNJ01007943.1:0-10556 GCA_002120245.1 Maccullochella peelii | reverse complement strand
ATATTTTATTATTTCATTATACACCTTTTAAAGGATGTCTGGATGTTTTTAAACAAATGGTGGGATGCTGAGAGGATTAAAGCTGCATCAGTTGACTTTTTTGGCCACTTGGGGGCAGCAGAACAAGCTGTAAACTCAACAGTGACGTGTCACTAAGTACATTTACTCAAGTACAAATTTGAGGTTCTTGTACTTTACTTGAGTCTTTTCTTTTCATGCCACTTTCTACTTCTACTTAACCACATTTCAGAACTACAGTCCACTACATTTATCTGACAGCTTTAGTTACTTTACAAATAAAAGTCTTGCATAGAAAAACAGAGACCAGATCCTCTATAATTAAGAGTTGCATGTTACGAACGAACTTTAAAGTATTTTTGAAAATAAAAGCTTCCCACAGTTAGCCTGATTACAGCAGAATTTATCACAAAGCATTATTATCGATACATATGGATAAACACTTTACTGAGCAAGTCTACCAAATTAACAATTAACTGATAACGCACTTGTTTCTTAGGCTGAGGAACCAGTATCCGTTGCTTGGAGTAACTTCAACCCTCCCCTTCCTGTTGATTGATTGTTTGGCCACGCCCAGATCCCAGTCCGTCTTCCCGCCCACCTCCACCTGCTCACAAGAAGTAGATCAGATTCATACAATCAAACACTGAAACATGCAAAAGGCAGGAAGGATGTTTTTTCATGTCATCGCAAAATGATTGTACACATACATTAACAAAATAGTTTTTGACAGATGGAAGTGTAAAAACAAAAAGGTGCCTGTAACTTATGTCAACATTGTTATGTTTGTTACGACACAATTTTGTCTTGTGTTTTATGGTGTTTTGATTTTATCCTGTGTGACAGTTTCATCTGGCGTAAAGTACACTGGTGTTTTGGGTAGATTTGGTTTCTGAGCAACAGTCTGTCCTGTATTGATGCTTGGATTTGATGTCTGTTAGCGTAACAGACACAGATGCTTAGGCCAAGGCCCGACAGTATTACGTCTCCCTTGCCTGGTTGTTTTCATGCTGTTAGAAATATGTGACAGACTCATCGTACGCAGCTCGGTGTGTGATCTCTGTCCTTTCAGCTGAAATAGATTGACTATTTTTGTTCTTTATTTGTTGCTCAACTGTTCTTTGAATCATCATTTTATGTGTTCACTTCTCCACGAGGGAAATCAGAATTTCCACCACACTAACTAATGTGTGAACTTGCAGTATATTTGTCTAGAAAATGACCAGGCAGATTGGGGAGATTTATGTGTCTAATGACTGCATACCTCCCAGTAGTGTCTCCCAGAGGAGATCTTCTCCCTCCCCAGGACACAGATGATTCTGTCAAACCTCTCTGGATTGTCTGGAAGCAGCTGGTGTCGGTCTGCACACCTCACCTGCAGAAGCACAGAGAGTTTATCGACACTAAACTTCATAGAAACACAACACAGTTACTGATACAGAAGGCCAGCACTAGATCTTCAACTGTAATAATAGCCAGAGGTGAAAAAGTGGATGAAACATTTCAAAATGTATTAATTTATATTCTGGTAACATGAGTCTCCCATGTGATTTATGCAAACATGAACGAAGGCAACTGTATGCATAATTTTGCCAACCAAAAACCAATAAGATACCAATATTTTAGTCGCCATTTTTACACACATTTTCGAGATTGTGAAGAAATTTCATGTGGGTTTGAATCCATGAACTGCCTTGAAGATTGACTGATTTACACTCTGCATTCCTTCAAAAACAAGCTCACAGATGTAACGCTAAAAAAAAACCCAAATATAATTCAACAGGCGTCTCACACTCTTCATGTCCTCGGACATAATCAGTCTGGGATGGGCAGTGTTGTAGTCCAGAGTCACGTCCACTGTGTTGAAGGAAGACGAAAAATGTAAAAAATTTAATATTATTCTATATTTAATCAAGACTACGGAAGCCCAGAACGGCCGTGCTTGCAATTTTTTTTTTAATGCCGTTATCTCGAGAAAACAAAAGGTCGTTTCCCCTTATTAGCTCACTTATTATGTTTGTCAGAGATCAGGAGTGCCATGCCAGCATGCAAAGATGGCGTCTTGACAACTGTAGCAACTGAATTAAGCTGAAAATGTCCGATTATTACATTATTGATCATGGCATCAGACTGCAACACAGCCAGAAATAGTTTTGTGTCTTTCTGTTAGAGATAACATTCAGGTCAGTCCTTGTCATTTAAGGAGAAAACAACGAGATAAATGAACCCGTTATCACGAGAAAACGAGCTTTGTTATCTTGAGATAACGGCATTAAAAAATTGACTGATTGCAAGCACGGCTGTTCTCCGCTTCCGTACATGTCTGACTTCATGTGTCCATAATATTGTTTGCACTGAATTCAGTTTGTGTGATAGTAACATACCTGCATACTCCTGTACCCTCTTCATCTCTGCAGAAAAATAGTGACATTAAAACTGATTAATGCAATGTATAAATTTATACAATTAAGCTGTTTAAGGTGGAAGGCCCACATGACTGTGCAGCATGATGTATTTGTTTAACTGTTTAAGATATGATAGATGGAGTCACCCACTGGTTAGTATGTGGTAAATTTAAGGTGAATTCACAGGTTTATGTACATTATGGAGCTTTATGATTAGGCTTGTTAAGGCGGAGTGGGAGTGGACACTCACTGGGCTGTGTTGGGACTGGACTGGGTTCCAGTACTGAGGCGGGAAAACCTGGAGAGGAACAGGGACACGTGTATGAGGAGCTGAAGCACCAGTGTTTCAAAATTCAGAAATGTTATTCTGTGTAGTTTGTGCCTTTCTGTGTGTGGAGTAATTTAAAGAACTCTTAAATGGCTAAACTCACACTGATTAAACAGCTCATACGAAGCTCTACCACAAGAGGGCAGTGTTTCAGTACTTTATGATAGATCTGTTGTAGTATCTGGCTAAAGGGTTTTTTTCATACAGCAAAGTGAGTCAAGATCTCTCTTACTTTAGGCTATAAAACTACTCTTTTGACTCTACATGTTGACTATCAACTAATAATAATTTAGCTCATGTTTCTGCAGACTCAGTGCTTTCGAGTAAAAAGGTTCCAGTCTGCATGTCTTCATTGTTTGTTATCCTGTTTGTGTTTTGCATTTCACTGCACCTGTTTCTGCGATATTCTTCAGCTCTTCCTGGAACCTCTCCACCTGAGCTGCCAGCGACCTGTAGATGGTCCCCGTTCCCAGGTCAGAGTTCACCGACACCCCAGACCAGTCTTTGGCAGGTGGGGGACTGGAGAGGATGGGGAACGTCTGAAGAGTAGGTGGAAATAATAAGAATTCAGCTCTGCTCAGGTTTATCATCAAACTGGACCTCATTAGATCCTCACCAACCTTGATACAGTGCATAAAGTCGTCTGATTTGGCGAGCGTGGCGAGGGCGTTTTCTGTCCTCTGCAGTTCGTCAACCTCCAGCTCCAGCTGTCGTATCATGGCGTCGGCCTGGTGCTCGGCCGCCCTCCGGCTTATCTCCATCACCTCCATCAGCTCTGCCTGAGAGCGCTCGACGGCGGACACCAGCGCAGAAAACAGGCAAACGCTGCCCGCAATGTCTCGCTCCACCGTCAACTGGGGAATTTATGAGTCTGTGATGTAAAACTTAGACCTTTCAAGACACGTTTATTACAGTCACCATTTAAAGTTTTTACACTTTTAGGTCCATAGCATTGAGATTCCCTTTTCCCAGAGTGAGTCAGCCAAAAGTCAGGGATTTATGAATGCAAAAAGTTGAGTAAAACCCTGAAAAACTGGTTCAAGTTCTCCAAAAGTTAGAAATTAATATGAAATTTGAGAACCCTGAAAATTACCCAAATTAGGGAATCAAAAAGTTGAAAAATGAAAATAGAAAACCCCAAAAGTAGGATAAAACCGTGAAAATATGGTCCAACCCCTAAACCTGCAAATGCAGGTTAAACTGTAAAAAGTTGTGAATGAAACCAAAAGTTCAGGTAAAAGTCCAAAAAGTTGGAAAACACACCTACATTTTTTGGCTAATTACCCAAAAAATTAAGAAGCCCCCAGAATGTTGGGGGATAAAAACAAAAAAACAAAAGCAAAATCTGAAAAAGGTGTTGTAATTAAAAGCTGACAAAGGGATGACAGGAGGATTTACAGGTTTTGCCAAACAGCTGGTATTTACGTGTGTGTGTTCGTCCTACCTCCACTTCAGCCACTGACTTTCTGATCTCCTCCATCTTCCTGATTCTCTCTCTGATCAATTCCTGGATCTCCTGCTCCGACACACTTAGCTGGGCCTACACACACACACACACACACACGTATAATTGTATGGGACAGGACATTTTGAGCACAGAAAATGCTAGGTTTTCTTAGACCTAGGGTTATTTGTGTAACCACCATCAAAAAACAGGCACAAATGCAGCGCTATTCGCTGTTCTCGTAGGTTGAGTGCGGTAAAGATTTGAGAGCGTTTTTTAAAAAAAAACTCAGAGCTCATCCTTGTGAACCTCTTCCTGTTTGGCTAGATGTCGTCTAGCTATGCAAACGGCAGATATTCTAAAGGCTCAGGAACTATATTTCATTTTCAAAACAAAAAAAAAGAGACAACAAATTGTATTTTTAATTTGATTACATATAGAATTTTGCTAGCAAGTGGCCATGGGAGAAGAAGGATAAACCATCCCAAGTTTGTGTGTTCACGTCGGGTGGTTCTTAACCTCCACGTCGTCCAATACAATCATGGAACGTACAACTTAGATACCAGAGGCATGTGTCCAGACTGCATTGTGTCCTTATTGAATTTACTTTGTTTCCAAACATGAGGAACTACTTGCTGTCACATGTCGACAATCGCCTGCTTTGTAACACTTGCTGTGCTTTGTTGTTGTTCTTCCTCTTACGGCTATTGGTCGGAAGGTTAAATCAAAGAAAGTGCAGGGGTGAACTCCCCAAAGTCTGAATGATTCACTTCAAACATCATTCTGTTCTTCCGTCCTGTCTTCCTACCTTGGTTTCCATCCATTCGGCTTCAACAGTCACTGTGTCGTGATCCGGATGGTCCTCGGTCTCACATTCAGGACAGATACAAACTTGATCAGTCCTACAGTAAATCTGAAATCAGTGAGAGAAGAGTGTTGCAGTGTCAAACCCTTATCTGCAATGAAAATATAAACAGCCTCACATTAAGAGGAGCCCAAAATCATAAACTATTCTTCTTGTTCCTCAAGTTCAATAAAAAAGCACAAAGGACTATAGGGGTCTGAATATCAATGACAAATATTGGTTTATAATGTAGGTAAAAGTACAGTACCACTAGTCCTCTGCGGTGGCTCTCACAGACAGGGAGGGTGTGGCTGCTCGCAGCCCCACTCACGGTGAACCTTCTCCGGCCGCTGGAGTGGGAGTAAAGGGCAGGCGGCGGAGGCAGTCCGAAGTTCATCGGACTGTGGTTTGGTACCGAAGAAGCCAGCAAGGGTGTGTCTGGTGAAAATGATGTCGGGATGGACTCACCTTCCGAGGCAGAAGATACAGGAAATGAGAGAAAAAGGTGGGAGGGTGTTTTTTTTTTAAACGAGACGTTAGACGTTAAATGATATATTTTGTAATAAAACTCAACTTTTCATGCAGCCAGGAAAGCAACACTGACTGGCTGATATTTGAAATGTACTAAAAGGCTGAAGCCTAATTCACCTGTCTTACCTTGAGCCTCGCAGGTCAGCGTCACTGGCGGTTTTGGCTGAGGTCGAGGCAGCTTCTTCTTCAATTCATCAAATAGATTGTATGGTTTGCCTCCGTCTCCTCCTCCTCCTCTTCTCCCTCTCTTCTCCCTCCCCACTCCTCCTCCCCCTCCTCTCATGGATCTGAACTGCTCGGTGATCTCTCGCAGCGTCCTGTTGATCTGGAGGTCTGGTCGCTTCTGGAAGGTCTTCTTACACAGAGGACACTGGCAAACCTGAGAGAGGAGGGACGGGTCGGAGGAGGAGGGAATGAACAAAGGAACCAGAGAAGAAAATAAAGACAAGGGCAGAACGTGGAATATTTTAGTAGATCGATTGTTGCTTTTAAACAATGTGAACAACCTGCCTAATGTACTTTGGTACCATAAACTCATATGAGACACACACACATACAAGAAATGGACAGAATACACAAGAGTGAAAAGGAGGAAACAAAGGAAGGAAAGAAGAAGACAGAAAAGGACAGAAGGAATGCTGACAGGAAGGACACCTCTACACTATACCTAAGGCCGGCATTCACGTAACACACATTTACTCGTGCACGCGCTCACACACCGTAGATCCGTCCCAGTATCTGCTGATGCAGCCCATGCAGAAGCTGTGGCCGCACGGCGTGGACGAAGGGTTGGTGAACACATCGAGGCAGATCGAGCACAGGAACTGCTCGTCAGACAGAAAGCTGCCGTGTAAGGGCATCCTGTGGAGAGGGAGAGACAATCAATCAATGCGACACATGTATGCTCTTGAGGGGATAAACCCTTTTTAGTCTAATAATCCTATAACCTTAACTCCTTTGCATTTTTTGCCTCCCCACTGGTATTTTTAAACATTTGTCAGTGTCTTGTTTGTCAGCTGTTTGACCTTTTAAGTGAACCTGCAGAGAGGAGTGGAAAGGGGCGAAACAGTAGCAACAACAACAGGCAGTTTATCTGTTGTAATTCGGACAAGGCAATGCAACCAAAGCAAAGTAGTAATGCTGTTTTTTTTTGTGTGTGTTTTAGATGGAAGATACAGGACCTTAAGACGGAGAAGAGCTCGCTTCAGTGGGAGGTTAGTCCCTTCTGTCATAGCAGCCCTGAACAAGCTGCCTCGCTGTCACTGTTGTCTATATCTGTATGTTTCTGTGTTGTGCTGCGTGTGATAAAACATCTCCCTCTTGGACGACGAATCTGAATCTAAATCTAAGCGTGGGAGAACTGCAAGGGCAAAACAACGTGTAAGGGGAGAAAAGTTGAATGCAGGCAGTCAAAAAGAGCTTAATGGACACATTATAACACACACACACACACACACACACACACACACACATCACCCCTATCATCATTAATCAGATTAGGATGGTCAAAAGACTTTAGGAATGAAGTGGGGCGAGATTCTGTCTGTGGTACCAACAAACACACTAGTAATTCTAGTGCTAGTAATTCCTTTTGTCTTTTTGTAGGTAACACTGATTCTAAAGTTGTTGCAGAAATTATTAATACTAATTCTGCTCCATTATCTACTGCATCCATACATCCATCCCACTTTCTATAGCTGCTTATCCTGTTTCAGTGTGATGGGGGGCTGGAGCATGCTATTCCCAGCATGCTCTGGGTGAGATGCATGGTACACCCGGGACAGCTTACATGCCTGTGACACAGCTAACATGCACAGTGCAGACATTTTATTTTTTAGACTGTAGGAGAAAACTGCAAGAAACCCAAGCAGACATGTAAAATTCCACACAGTAAAAGTGGAATTATTGCAAGTAAAAACGGAAAGGGGTCCAGCAGAAGTCAAATTATTGGTTAGTGTTTTCTTTAAAAACTACAAAGTGCAACTGCCTAGTTTTTGTAACAACTACATCTTAAAAGAGTATTTCTATTCTGCACGTCTATAACATTGTTGGTCTCATGATGCACAGTTTAAAAAAGGGATCAAATTCCTTTTACATAAACATTTCTTGAGATACTCCAGATAAGCATTAAACATGAGACAAGAGAGTAAAAGTTGATACCTTTCCTGTTGGTGGGTCTGATTTTAAAATATGTCCAAAAAAGCTCCAGAGATGTACAAAAACTTTCTTCTGTCTGTGTTGTTTCTTGGTCTTTCGGGGTCGCGTCTTGATCGCTCACACTCTTGTGAAGTGTGTCTGCTTCTCAGGTTGTGTGAAATATAAAGGTTTGTGGGTCACACCACGCCCACTCACCTGGCTCTCTGTTTGGCAGGTAAATGTGGCAGGACTGGATGATGAAATGAAAAGAATTGCAGCTACACTGGTCTGTGAGATTGTATCTGATACAATAAACATGATTACTTGGCAAGACACTAATTGTGACTAGTCAGAAAATGAGTTCCGAGGCATGGTGATACCAGGAATAAAATGTGCTATATTGCAATTATTTTTAAATCACAATACACTGTATTAAAGCTGTTCTAATCAACATTTTTACATCAACAATGGATGAAATGACTATATGTGTGTGAAAAATGAATTATCATCCAACTCTGTAGAGCTTTTTAGCACCTTTCAGCTCATTGTTTTGGTTTTCCGGCCTGCAACTAAACTGTTTTGGTTCACTCTCACCGCTCTCATGAGTGTCTCTTCTGCAGCAGGCGGCTGTTTTCAGCCAAAAAAAAGCTCTGATTAACCCACTGTACGTCACCTGCCCAGCACCAAACAGCGGACAAACACAGTTAGCAACTAGCTACTGGACGCAGTGAAGCATTTGGCAGCCAAAGAGCCAGATATTTCCGTCAGGAGTTGGTGAAATCCAAAACGGAGCTAAAAGCATGTTCCAGGTGGCCAGATCTCCAAATGGATGTTTTTTGTTGCTCCGCATCTGCTGAATGTCTACACAGGAGAAAGGCCGCATTCAGACCGACTTCAGCTCTCCTTGAAAAAACCCTATCATTCATTTGAATAGTTCCAGTCCATTGGTGCAGTGGTGGTGCCAGTGCAGAGGGCCTTGGCAAAACAACACAGGGTCGCCCGCCAAAAAAGGTGAACCTGGCTCAACTTTTGCCACAACGCAACTGGACAATGGGAGCCCACATTCCTGGTAGATTACTTAGTAGAAATATGTGAAGAGAGATAAAATAGTTGTCTGTGTGCTTTCCAGAGTTGTTAAATAGTGTGTGTTTTATAATTGTTATAATACCACAATTTGGCAATTTCAGTAACTTTAATGACAATTACTTCACTACGGTCTGAACTCTGTGTGCAGCTCTACGTGACTGAGGCTCAGCGGTGGCATGAAGACTAAAATTAGTTCCTCTTATCGTCTCCTCCATCTGTGCCAGGACTCTTCGCGATCGAAATAAAGCTGTGGGAACCATGCTTTCTGCCACCTGCATGCCCTTTGTGTGACTTGGCTCGCTTTCAACTCTGCGTTCACTGTCTGTGTGTGTTTTTGTATGTTTACTTTCTCCGTGTGTGTGCGTTTGCACAGGTGGCATCTCACATTTTTCACGTTTGTCATTCCTTTCGGCTAATGATGCGTTGCCTCTGAAGAGAGATAAGCGGACTCTCAGAAAGCGTGTACACAAACACAGCAAACAGGATGCTGGGCTTTGTTCTAAAACATCTTTCTTCATCGTGTTGATAATTCAGCTTCTCAGTAATTACAACCTGTGGTACATGCAAATACTTTTTCTGGGAAATTTTGACAGAATTGACCCTGCAAGAAAAGTATGTAGTTTGTAGTGGCTGTTGACACGGGTCAGTTGTCACTGACCTCCATGCATCTCCAAAATGTCAGATTTTCATGAGTTACGAAAAACAGCTGATGCATTTTTCAGATGTCCCAACGCTTTTTTAAATGGTTCATTTAGCTTAGGAAGAAGCAGAATTTACTCAGCCTGTAAAGGAACTCTTAATCATTCTGTTTAGAGGACAAATGTGCAATCAACGGTTGTGATCCATTTGACCTGTCAATGTGCGACCACAAAGTGCACCGCCTATACGCAAAGTCAACCAAACCAAAGTCAGTAAATCCACAGCTCCTTTCTTTCTTAATTGATTGGTTTACAGATGTGTGATCAACCTATAATTAGCATACTTCTGACAACAGAAGTATACAACAGTGTATTATAGAAGTATGTTACTGGGTTGTTATTACTGATTAACGTGTATGCAGAATTTTAATACGCTCATCTTTACGTAAGAACGTACGACTGCCAATTAAAGCTGATTAAATATGACAATATGTCCCTCTGAAATGCAGTGGAAAATAAGTATAAACTAGTATAAAAAGGAGATACTCGAGAACAAGTACCCCATAATTGTTCAATAAACTTCACTACAGTGCTTGAGTGTATGCACTTAGTGACCTTACTGTTGCTTCAGTAGCTTCCGGTAAATTCCCATCACTATAAAGACTTCACTATCTACTGATCGGCAGCTCCAGCAGAGCTTTTCCTCTTCTACATTCTGCTTCTGTGTTGTTTCACAGTAACGCACCATTGCAGCCAAGTGATTAATGGATCTGTACTTAACATTTCCAGGCATTTGACTGACACATTGGCCGAAGACCAATGTGAACCTGTTTTCTCCGGTCTCTGTGATGACATCGTGATTTTTACTGAATGATATGAGGGAATGCACATGAAGCTCTTTGAATTAGTGACACTGTACAGTTTTACTTGCAATAACTGATGTTTTTGGCCACTTGGGGGGCAGCGGAAACGAGTTGGGAACACAACATTGACATATCATCACCTTTTGAGTTGATATGGAGAACATTATCGTTCATTTAGAGTTTGTGTCCACCTGATGAATCTAAGTCCAATATCCACTCTCCTTTTAGCTGTTTGTGGACTCTACCAACTCCTGAGGGAAATA
>LKNJ01007942.1:0-10537 GCA_002120245.1 Maccullochella peelii | reverse complement strand
TTACCAATAAAGTTTCTGGACTTATCCTCCGTGTGCGTGTCTGCATAGCGGGTCCTTCTGCTCGGTGAGCCTGACAGACAGCATAGCCAGTGCATTCAGCCTGTCCTGTCCCATAGTACTTCAGAGAAATGATTTGATCCTCTTAAGTGTACTGAAACACCCCCCTGACTCTGCTAATGTCATGGAGGTTGTGATGGCTATTTGCGTTAATTTCAATGCTTCAGAAAAACTGCTCTGAAGATTGTTCTCAGTCAACATCCTCAAAAGTGACATTGCTGACTTTAAGTCTGCAAACTCCACACTACTGTACATCACCATCAGCTCACCTTTCAGTTTCTGTCTGCAGATCATTGGGAAATATTCACTTGCAATGTCCAGCTGCTTCTGGGGGAAGCTAGTCTTAAACAGCGGAAACTGTTCAGGGTCAATAAGTTCAAAAGACACTAAGTGTAGGGCTTTCTCAAAGCGAGCGTTTGACTGCTCTATCATCATTTCACAGCACTGTGTGGCTACTGACACATTATCAGACCGCCGCATCCTGCACTGTGTCTGCATCTGGATGTGGGTGGGTGTCATCTGTGGTCCACTTGTCCTTCAGTTCAGCTATGGAGCAGGAAAAATTCTCCAAGGTCTGTCTAGTTTTGAGAGGATCCATGGTTCGTTTTTCAATAATGCTGTATAAAATATCAACATGCATGAGGGCAGAGTGGAAAAAACATAAAAAGAAAAGAGAGTTCACATCCCCCAGCAATGCGGACAGGCCGTGTGCTTGTTGGATTGACGACCCAAGACTGATCATTCCGGATTTTTTCAAAACACTTTTTCAATGATTATGTTTAAATATGGTGCGGACGGTCACTAACGGGGAGAAAGAGATAAATCGCTCCACAACAGAACCTTCAGTGAGGTACCTGAGCACAGTCACGCACTGGCTTACACATGCCACATCAGTTGTCTCATCAGCTTGCACTGCCACAAATGGTGCCTGCGATATTTCATCAGCCAGTTTTTGTCCATAAACAGCTAACATGCAATCAAGCAACTCATTTTGACGTGTCTTAGACGTGTACTTGGCAACCTGTGTGTTTGACAGGTGATCGGCTAACTGGCTATGTAAAAAAGAGAACTGATCAACGAGGTCCAGAAACACACCCCGCTGGAGTGAAGTCGGAGATTCGTCGGACCCCCGCAGAGCTAGCTCATGTGCCCCACAAAATTTAATACAGTCCACAATCCGTGATAGTGAAGGCCTGTTTTTCTTTACCAGCTCGTTGTGTCTCTGCATAGCAATGTGGTGGCCCTCATCAAGTTGACAGGCAATGTTAACTTTACCCAACATTGATAGCTTTACGCTGTGTCCGATGTGACTGAATGTGCTGAATTCATGTTTCCTAATTTTGTCGGACAAATGTTTCAAATCCACAATTCCTTGTTGGGTCCAAGCCATGTCTCCCCCAAAAAGCAAGCATGGGAAACAGAAAAGTGAATTCTTAGCTACATTTACTGTCAGCCAATGCTTTCTCTGAAACCAAGTTCCCAGTCCTTTTATGTTATTTGAACGTTTGGACGATGTGCCGTCTGTACATCCACTGTCATTGGTCAAAAGTCAGTGGCCTGTGGGCTGAATGAAAATCAAGGGGGCGTCACCTGTGACACCTGTCACTCACTTAACACGAAGATGAATGGAAGCTGATGTCACTGTGTTTGGGCTGTAAAAAATACGCCCATTTAGATATATCCTGTGTTTTTCTTGTGACTGTTTGGTGCTGTTGCTGCTCTAGGTTCCACCAAAATTGAAAACAATCTGTTCTCATATTTATTGTAAAGGATAGGGACAGCTTAGCCCTGTTAGCCCATTTATACCATCCGTCCCTGCATAGGGCATTTTGCTCTATAAAGACTGTAACTTTAGAAGATATGCACTTGATTTGACTAACTCAGACTGCTGAAGCCTCATAATAGCTTTAGATACATTTTATAATATATTTTTGCATGGAATGAGGACTGTGGATTTTGTCCCCCATCACTTACACTGGAAGCATGTTAGGAAAGGATCTTGTAATGGCCAGTATGAACAGGAGGAATAATTACAGCAAAAACTCCTTCCATGTAGTACATATGGGCATGTGTATGTTGTTTCATTGTAATGATGATCATATTCCCTATAAACCTCACTGTTTCCTATTACATTGTGCTTGCTTCTTGTCTCTATTTACCTGCCTGGTGTAGATGTTATTTAGCCATTTTTGGGTTAGTTCCAGGAACTAAGGAGCCTCAGGTACTGAACTAGGAACTACTTTAGTCTTTCCTGTTTGTGTTTCTACCGTATCTGAAGAACTGTGAAGATTAGACTAATTAAGTCAACTTGTTCTTTGTAGTTTGCCATTATGAAACTCACATTGTAATGAATGGATGTAGAGGTGATGATCATCATAACTGTATTAAATAAAACAGCAAATAAAACTTGGTATCTCTTGTTCACATGCTAGCTCTCTTTATCACACTCTTTTTAGACTCATTGGGAAGTTGAACTACATATAACTTTTAACATCAATAAACATTACAAGAAATGTCCGTCCCTTGTTCTAGGATTCATTCTAGTGTGCTGCTTACTGTACAGTTGTAGGAGCCTGAGGTTTGTGTTTGACTGCTTAGCGGTCTTCAGCACTGAAAACTTCAGTCTGATACATCCTGGGCCATTGGAAAGTACTAAGTAGTTTTTTGGGTCCAGGAACTGAGCCTCTGAAACTAAATTCCTAAGGCCAAAAAACTAGGTCATGTTCCTGAGTTAAAAAGGTTCCTGGAAAAGTTTCTTCTATGGAAATACACTATTTTGTCTCACTAAGGGGAGTGCTTAACTATGGCAACTTTTATTAGTGAGTTGGTCCTTCTGCTTCTGCTGTTAAAATAGGTTAATAATACCCCTGGTGCACAACCACTGCAGCAAAACAGCTTTCCATGCTGCTCTGGAAACGAGACTGAAGCTAAAGCTGCCACAGAGACAGTGGAAGACAGTGTTTATGCCAGGAGCAGTACGTTATTTTTAGACCCCCATAGTCTGCAGTCAAATCTACGTGTCCCAAATACACGGGTCAAACCTAGCCTCATCCCCCTTGCCCACATCCCTATGCTGTCTACTGCCACACACACACACTCATAAACTCACATGGAGACAGGATACCATTAAACCAATCTCCATTGAGATGCCTGGTTTAATCAGAGACAGCCAGGTTTAGAACGGAGAGGGCTGCAAACAGACAGACTCAGTATTGATGACTTAAGCTAGTGTCAATCCAGAGGACCTTTGCTGGGCATCATTTAATGTTGCATCTGTCTGTATTGAATCCTGCTCTGGCTGTCTCAGATGACTTAAAAAGAGCATAGACATTAAATCACAGGGAATGATGAGAGGTGTTGATTCAACTTAATGATCATTTTGGAGGCTGCAGTTTGTGGTGCTGTTGAACTGCATTGCATTATACAGAGGGGTTTTTCTGTTATTTAGCCTACCCTTACTGATATAAATGTGGTACAACAAAATAATAGAAACACCTGTCAGTATAAAACACCACAATGTACCAGCACCACAGACCACAGGATCAAAAATGCACATGAATCAACACCTCTCTATAACAGTTTTAAAAAAAACTGAACATTAGATTCTTCATGAAGGTAGGTTTTCTTGCAGGACTGTTGTATTAAGCCTTGTCCAAACATATACAGAGATTTTTCAGAACTCTTTCTGTGTATCTATGTGGACATGTAAAGCGGAGCATTTGGGAAACAATGATGTTATCACCTCAATTCATGCATGCCCATTGTTGCTTTGGAGATGAAGGTCTAGCACTGAAAAAGTCGCAAATTAAACCATTTATGGATTAAGTTAGACAGTGTGCGGGAGTTTGTTTGCATGCTTTTTGAAATGAGCATGCGCCTGAAACAACAATAACAATGGTGGACAACCCGTTGGTTTACGGTTTTGGTTAGCTAGGTATAATTACAAGTTTACAACATAACCTACAAATTGCTGCACCTCTTTACCACTTCACCGGTGTGCTGCACCCAGTATTACTTGGTCCACCTCGGTGTCCGTGGTTTAGTCTGGACAGAGATATTTTGTAAATCAGAACCAGAGGAGAACTGGGTAGGCGTCTTGATAAGTGGCCATCATGAGCTAATAATATACAATATGTAACACTGGGTTGTTTCCCTTCACAATGTTGTAAAGTTTGCTATCACATATGAGATATAACATGTTAATTAGAGATGTGGACAGAGCTAGGCTAGGGACCCCCCCTTAGCATTTCTAAACACTATATGAACATTTAATAAATGGTTTATGACATACTATAATATTGTTCTGCACAGACATAACATTTTTAAGTGTTTATTTACAACTGTGTTTTACTATATTGTCATTCATTATCAGTTTATACACCAGCTTCCACATGAATGACTTATAATTGGTGACAAATACAATAATAAACTCTTATATCTTCTTACAACTGCATTACAATGTGCTATAAACCATTTCATATTCATTCATTGGGTATAAACATCTTATAAATGCTTAAGTAAGCGTTTAAAATAAAGTGTTAGCATTGTTTCTCCCTGCTTTCAGTCTTTATTCTAAGCCAGGCTAATGGCTTCCTAGCTCTAGTTCCATACATAACACACAGACAAATGTGGTTCTTAGAGTTAGGACCAAGCTATGTAGTGAGCGGGACAGCTGGAAAATAAACTTGTTATTGCTGTCTGATGGCCAAACTATATTCCTGTGATTGATGTTTGATATTTGTGTGAATGTGGATGTCCAAATCAACGGTTCGGAGAAGGAAAGAGAGGACTTTTAAAGTAATGTTAGCGATGATGAAGCTAGTAAGCTGAGTCTGAGGGACAGCTGCAGGGGAAAGGAGAGAGGACCAGAGAGGAAATGTGACCAAACCCACACAGACAAAAAAAAGAGATGTGTAGAAGTCACAGTGAAGGTAAAAGTTACGGAGTGAGACAGCAACATCTGTGTGTGTGTGTGTGACAGAGGGAGGGAGAGAGAGAGGCAGCCTGTGTGAGAGAGTGAGAGAGCGCAACGTAACATTATATCCACTGGAAAGAAAGTTTGAATAATATTGTGTAGAAGCAGCACTATTTTCTCTTCTTGAGACTGACAGCAAGCATTAAATGACTCTCCCGGTTCCAAAACTTGTTGGGATTTTAAAACTCCTGGCTCAGCCTTGTGAACCCCTTCCTGTTGAGCTATATGTGGCCTAGCAATGCAAACGATTGAAATTCTGAGCCTCAGGAACTATATTTTATGATATTTAGTACAGAAAATTAGCTGTATGTGTAAATTAACAACTGATCTTTTAAATTTGATTACAAATGGGATTTGGTAGGCAAGTGGCCATGGTGTAAATGAGACAATATCCTCCAAGATTGTACATTCCATGATTGCAATGAATGTAGGGTCTGAGAACCTGGTTTGCCCCCACATCATCCATTGCATCATGGAATGTACAACTTGTCTGGTATTAAGGATGCTAAAGTAATTTCAATATATAACTGTGACAGAATCTACAGTTCAGTAGGTTGAATTCACAATGTGAACATGTTTCCATTCTCATTCTTTTGATCCCAGCCAGGTTGGGAGTGCACAGTAGCCTACTTATTCTTGTCATCACTCAACTTTACTCAATTATATTTTCTGTTTTCAACAAGCTTCTTTAATGTTCTGGTTTTCTCCAAAATCCATGCACAATCACAGAAACCTGCCAGTGTTTGTCTTTGTAACCAAGTAGAACATCAAAGGCCTAGATGTGTAGATAGATAGAAGTGTTAGTGATAGTTAGATAGAAGTTTGACTCTCTGTAGGTGGCGCTCTCTGCTCTGTCTGCCCTTATGAAATGTGGACGATGGTACAGATTGACATTGCTGAGTATCACAGAAGTATAAATGGTTGGATTGAAGGACTAAATGACCAGTAGGTGTGTTAAAGGTTGGTGGTGAATCATGGCAGGACTGAATAATTAATTGTTTTTATGGTGAAATCGCAATCTGAATGAGTGCAAATTTGTTATTTTGGTGAATTGTCAAATTCTAAAATGAAACTGCTGTTTTGTGGCTAGTATGCTTTCTGTGTGCTAATGAACGAACGCATGAATGAATGAAGTCCAGTAGCTAATAAAGGCCTGACTTTCTTTTAAACATTGAGGGGGAGTGGAATTACTTGTACTATAATATTGCATGGTGAATTCAGGAATAATGTACATTTCCACAGTACTAATTCCATCAGTACAACAACTGAGCCATGTCATCCTCACCACTCTGCTGCCCTCACTTTTTCTTTGTTACACAAATACTGTTTTCATTCACTAATTAGTTCCAGCTGCATCTAGTCTACCATTTCTTTCAAGCACAGGTAAGCTGCCTACCAGGAACTGGAGGGATTATGCCTTTTGAAGTACTGGAAGTCTTCTGAAATGTCTATAAATAAGCGGAAAATTAATGAAAATAATATTTCTGTTAGAGAAGAGTCTGTGAAAACAGCAGAGTAGTGAGTATGTTTGACTGTTGTTGTACTGATGGGATTAGTCCTGTTGAAATAAACATACATTACTCTGAAATTATTAAGGTATGGACAAAGGTTTGAGTTTGCAATAAAATGAAATTATAACAAGAACATATCACAAAACAGGAAGCTTCTTACTAAAATATGTTGAAATATACTCAAGCATGTGTCAAGTAAAGACATGTTGTTGAGGTAAATAAAGGTTTCAATAAATATTTGAGAATTAATGTTATTTATGCTTTGCCAAAGATTGTTTCCTTGCTTTCCTCTCTAATATTGCTAATATCTGGCTCATAATGTGCTTAAAAAAGCATCACAGTGCACTTCTAGTAAAGTGCTTCTGTGAAATACAAGCTTGATCATCTCAACTTGAAAACAACCAGTGTGGCTCCTTGCAGCTTTCAGTCAGTGTCTCTCTCTTTCTTAATGCAAAAAAACATCTCAAATGCCTCCTCACCTGCCCTGGTTGATGGCTGTGGGGTCGGCCCCTGAGCAGATATCCTCCATGACGTAGGGGTTCTGCTCACAGCTGACATTGAGCGTGGTGTAGTTGGGTTTACACACAGTGAGGAAGTAGGGTGTTGGGTAACCTGTCATCAGTTGGAGGATGTCGGTGATGAGGGCCGTGGCACAAAGACCGAATGCATGAACGCCTGAGGACAGAGGAGGATGTGATGTAAAGGTTGGGAAACACGCAACAACATTCAGACAGTGCCATACACACTACTGATATGGTTGTTGGATCGGCTTTACAGGGCCAATATATGCAAGCAATGTAATTATTGGCTTTAATATCAGAAGTCTAAATCATTACAGTCAGCCTTTGAAATGCATAGTTTTTATAGTTGATAGACACACAGTATACATTTCACACACACAGACATGAGCACTTAAACTGATAGTAGGACTTGCTTTAATGTTTGCTGTCTCTAAGACACACACACACACACACACGCATACACATTTAAAACACATTTTGGGGTGAGAGTAACAATCAGTAATTTTACTTGTACTTAAGTACGTTTTATCTTCGCTACATTTCAACTTGCATCCATTACAGTGTAAGAACAAAAGTCACATGAAAAAGTGTGAGAAAGGAACAAAAGAAGGGTTTTGGAATCTCAGCAGCTGCAGCAGAGAGGAAGCAGAGCTCCATGTCCAGAGAGGGGACACTCTGCACTCAGATGACACTCAACCATACATACGTGTTGATCGCGTACATTCACTGACC
This sequence comes from Maccullochella peelii, assembly GCA_002120245.1. NCBI lineage: Eukaryota > Metazoa > Chordata > Actinopteri > Centrarchiformes > Percichthyidae > Maccullochella > Maccullochella peelii. The sequence goes on along the minus strand of LKNJ01007942.1, from coordinate 2,741 downwards.
GAGTGTAAGGGGTGCATGCGAGGAGTGTGGTCTCACTGTTTGTGAACAGTACATAAAATGCACAACAATGCAATAAAATTAAGGGTTACATTATTATGGATTATGGTTAAGATTTGCATTATTGTATCTTGTCACAGGTAAAGAAAAGGTCGCAGCTACATTAAACACCGATTTAATGCACCACCCGGCAAGTGACCCAAATCAAACACGCCCACGATGTTGCATGACCAACAGGTGCATGCTGGGTCTAGCTATAAGACTAAAAGCTAATAAAAAGCCTCCAGCGGTGACTTCTACACTTGCGTAGGATCTTCTAACTTTAGTGAGGTGAGTGAGGCCTTTCTGCTGTTTGTGACAATAATCCCTGTCACAGCTGTGACTGCAGAGTGCTTATTCAGCTCAAACGTTTTTGCAAACTTTGCAAAGAGAGGCTGAGGACAGAGAGGCTGAGTGGACTGGTGAAAGCCATTCAGATAGGTGAGTACCACAACCACAGCATTGCCTAGAAGTGTAGTTTCACACACGTCAAGTAGCGTGTGTGTTTGTGCGCTATGTGCTATGTGGTGTGTAAAAACTGCGAAGGCTCTCGTTTTGCTTTAATGTGTGTTTGTGGCTGCAGCTGCTGTCAAGTTTATATTGTCTATACATCTCTGTATCTGCCTTGGTGATGCTTCTGCTGTTAATTTAATTTATGTGGCTTAATAATGCTTGTTGCACCCGCCACAGTGTCCATAGTTCTTTTTGTATGATATTGGTCATTTTTGTGTATATGTCTGAGTTTTGTCCTCTTTTCTAGTTAATTCTTGTAAGGCTATACTGAGGAAGGTGGTTGTTTATAATTGATAATCAGTTGTATGTACAGGCTGCAAATGTCTGTCTATATAAAAGAAATTTATTGTTTGGACATAAGGCTCTGTGGTGTGATATTGTTCCACTAGATGTAGTTGACATGTTAATGCACTTTATTTTGTAGCCTACAGGTGGTCTTTAAATGAATAGTTCTATAATTTAACATTATCATCATCATATCACAATGTTTACTCATTTTAATTGTCTAACTTTTTACTTTTATCTGAGTACATTTATACACACAAGTAACTTTACTTTTACTTGAGTAAAATTTATTTAAAGTAACAGTACTTTAACTTGAGTAATACTCTTTTCACTCCTGTTGGCTACTACAGTTTGTCTGGGTTAAGGAATGTTAGCATAACATTAGTTAAGTAAATGTTGGTTCTTGCTCAGTGGAGAAGCTGTGCAACTACCAAAGATTTCCTTGCCTTGTGTTGCAAATGAGTAATGAAAAAAAGCTGGAAAAAATAGTAATCAGTCAGTTACCATGCTTTCAGGCCAGTGTATAGAAAGAAAAAAAAAAACATCAGTGTACCAACAAAGCGGACAGCTCTGCGTATGAAGGAGTTGAAGTTGCAGCCAGCAGCGTTGATGTTGGCCTCGGCCCCGGCACCACTCTTCCTCCGAGACAGACAGCAGAACAGGATGGCCTCTCCAATCATTATCTGTTAACACAACAACACACCTGTCACATGTGTTTGCATGCAGAAGTGGGTGACAAGAGTATGATTTCCACTGGGGATGAGGGCAGACATGTCCCCTCACTTTTCAAAGTCTTATTTTTGTCCCTCAACTTTTACAGTTTTAGTTTCCATACCTGCTTATTCTGTGCAGGGACACAAGGGACAGCTTATCCCAGCATGCACTGGGTGAAAGGCAGACTACACCCTGGACTTTTGCCAGTCTACTGGTTTTTGTGATAGTCATATTTCTATATGCTATTTTATGTTATTTTATGACTTTTAATTGTGTAAAGCAAGCCTAGATGTTTATATCATGCGTGGACACAGTGACATATGAGTGATGTAACCCACTGGGATTGGCTGTTTGATGTGGGTGGGGTCCCACAGCTCAGCCTATCTACGGGCCTCCAAGCTCTGGTTTAAGCCAAGAGTGCAGGCCAAGACAGCCCCTTCCTGTGTGATACACTCATGCACACAAATACACACTCCTCCAGAAATGACATGTGGTGTTGCAGTGGGATACCTGGCTATCTGCAGAGCAACTATCTAGGATCACAGATCTCTGCACAACAAGGAGGATGGATAGATATAGTGTTGCATAGAGGAGAGAGAGGCCAACAATGGATGGAGAGAAGAAACAGGAAAGCAGCATCAGTGATGGACAGAGAGAGGGATTAGGAGTACTTAGAGGAAGGCCTCCAGGGATCTGCATAATAGTGAAACTGACACACTGTACTTATGAGTCTCACTAAACCACGGTTTATCTATACCATATTTTCCTCTTGCAAAGGAGAAAAGGCAATTTTCCTCTTTATGGACTTTAGATTATTTGTTTTATTTACAGACAGGGATTGCTATTGAGAGTCATTCACATTTGGTCATTTTTACTGTTTTACAGCCAGAGTGTATTCTTGTTAGGATAAAAACAGCTAGACCACAATAACACTCAACCTCTCCACTAAAAGCCAAAGAGTTGCTCCACCTGCAAAACAGACTGGAAAAGACAGGAAGCTGCCATCACTATCAGACAGTTCGACATGTTTTTCAAGGTTAATTTGTCATTTTACAACACAAGGTTGCACAATAAAAAGAAAGTTGTAGCCCCCTTCACGCTACACACACAGAACATACAGTGCATCCGGAAAGTATTCACAGCGCTTCACGTTTTCCACATTCTGTCATGTTACAGCCTTGTTCCAAAATGGA
>LKNJ01007941.1:0-10539 GCA_002120245.1 Maccullochella peelii | reverse complement strand
TAATACTAATAAGAGCAATTACAATAATCGCAAGAACACGGGGGCAGCAGGTGGCCTGCAACCACAGATCCAGACTCCGCAGCTCTGCAACCACAGATCCAGACTACGCAGCTCTGGAGGCAACATGAGATTATTTGGTAAACTAAAAGTGTATTGGGATTTCACTACATCATCAGCCTCTGAAAGGGGTTTCCTCTTTTGTGATCCTTTCATAGTTTCTTTCATTAAAAAAAACAACTGTTTTCTCACCAATTCCAACACAACTTGATAAACGGAAATAATAAGAAATATAGACTGTGTAGCAAACATGGCGACTTAAAGAAATAATATATAATAACCCACCCACATCTAATATAACTCAAATAAAGTACATTAAAAACTGAATAAACTAAATTCAAAAGACTAATTATAAGAAATGTAAAAAACAATAGATAATAAAAAAACATAGTAGTGATGCAGGCTCTTACCGTCATGGATAGCTGTAATCATTGTTTGATGAGCCTATTTCATTTATTCTGAGCATTCGGGTTAAAGAAATTGAACCTATAACCTTTACAGTTCCTGCAAAGTTAAACCAGCCCAGAGCTGCAGCAGCAGTATGAAAATGAGGAAATGCATATTAGCAATGTAATTCATGCTATTATTAATTGGCCACTATTCCCTCTATGCATGACCACCACCTTAACAGACCATGTTATCATGTTCTATCTTCTCAGCACCACATCATTACAATTCAATTACCATTGGAAATTGCCATTTTCCTAGTTGTATGCTTCACTCTGCAGGGCTGTTCATGTGCACTTGATCACCAACTATATTTATATTTACAACAGCACTTGAAGGCAGCAGCACACTCACACGCTGCAAATATTTACAAAAGACAATGTCAGTCACAAAACTAGAGCTTGTTTGTCGGTTTTCCACTTAAATGTGTTGCCTCAGCCTTTATTATGTATGACAGAGAAATGTGCAGCACACCACACACACACATACACACACACACACACACACACACACACACACACACCCTCTTCACACACAAGACAGCAATTATTGAAATGGACACTTTCATCATGTCAAAGTACCATCAGAGGCCAGAACTTAAATTAATTAAATCTGGAACCCAAAATGTTGAGTATGTGATTTCTTCAAACTTAACATCACAATCATGATCAAATTTATGTAATATATTACTGTAGAGCCTTATTTTAAAAACTACAACCAAGTCCTGTGTGTTTTTCAGTCCTGGTTTTTGGGAATGTAGGATGTTGACGGTATAGGGCGAGAAAAAGGATACACAAAGACAAAGACAGGAGACAGAATGAAGGATAAAAAAAAGTACGTGTGTTGATCACCAGTGTTCCCAGGCCATAGCTCAGTTAGGTTTTCCACCCAATTAGGTTACATTTCATTTGATTTGGGTGGGTAAAAATGGTTTTGGGTGACTTTTTGTGCCATTGGGGTGGTTTTCTTAGTTGGGTACAATGATAATCTAATGATAATTAGATTAAGGGCGGCTGTGGTTCAGGAGGTAGAGCAGCATTAATCACGGATTTGGTGGTTTGTTCCTGGCTCCTAACCCTGTCCCCATGTCGAAGTGTCCTTGGGCAAGACACTGAACCCTCAGTTGCTCCTGATGGAGGCCGGCACCTTGCATGGCAGCTCCGTCGCCACTGGTGTGTGCATGGGTGAATGAGGCCAATCTGTAAAACGCTTTGGGAACTGAAGAACTATATAAGTGACCTTCATTTACAATAAGACTGGAGGCTATATTTTTTTTCTCAATACTTTATTTTCTACTTGCAAGCATATTCAGCCACTGAACACATCAGGGAGACTCTAAGGGCTCAAATTTTTTCGTAGTACTGTTGCAGAGCATCAACATGAGACCAAGGGAGAAACTAATTAGTGAAAAGATCTGCTGAAGTGTTTCGCAATCAGTGGACTCTAATGAAAGACAGCTGGTACACCCTGGCTCAATACATCCTGCTGCACTATTTGGTTCCGGTTTGTTTTTGTAACAGGTGTCTGTGCGTAACGCGGCATCCATCAGCATCAGCAACCACATCTCTCCTTCACCATTTTAAATCACTGCAACTGCAAGGAGTGTGAACACAGACAGACAGACAAACGGTCTTTGATAGGTCTCTATGTGAGGACATACCCGATAAACGCTATTTACAGTGTCTGTTCAGATCCAGCCCTTTCATAAGCATCTTAGGCTGTGACGTAACACTGACTTGGAACAGAGAGCCAGGCTTCGACTCCAGATCATCTCATAAATGACTGTATATCATAAATTGCATCACGGATACACAAGAGGCCACATGAGAATCCTTCAGGCTGCTAACCTATAGGTAGTGCATGCAGCCTCTTCATACACCCTGGAGCTTGGACATTTGTGTCTACAAGCAAATGTTAAACAGATATATCATTGTGTATACAGCAGTTACAGTAAATAGCCTATATTTTTTTTTTCAAATGATATTTTTTCCTTAAGGTGCTCTTAAAGTTGAAAAAAAAAAGGTCTTAGAAAAGGCAGACCAAGATTATGTTAAAAGCCTTTATTTAGTCAGGCACAATGGGTTTCAACACCATCTTGCCCTTCCACCCTTTAAAATCTAACAAAGTGTTGTACCATGAATGTGTCCATGAGTCCATCAAAGGAAAACCTATTGGATTTTCTAATTGATGCCTTAGTATAGTTCTTTAGTTCTTTATTTGTGCCTAAAATAATAGACAAGAAAATAAAAGAAATATACAATAACATATACCCTGAGGGTTTGTAAAGGTAACCCACCTAAAACTGAAATTAAAGACAGCTGTATATGCTTTCCACAGATTTACAAACAGACATAAACACTTTTAAAAAATATCAAAAAAAGAAGAGAATACAATTCCCAAACAAGAAATACTAGAGATAAAAAAGAAAAACAGGAAGAAATATAATGTATATATTATAATAATATAATATATTTGGGTCTGAATGAAGAAGTACATTTGTAAACCTCCTTGAGCATCCATGAACTACATTTTATATTGTAGCCATTGATGAGGCTGCATTATACTTTGTGATATGATTTGTATGGCTTTGTATTTGAATTCCTTTTATCATATTTACATTTTTTTCCATCACATTTATATTTTGATGGTGATGTGATGTTTTCTTTGTATATGTTGGTCATTTCAACGTATGATGTTTACTTCCAGTGTATTGTATATACTGTATATCTGGTGTGATACATACAGTATGTTTTTAATGATCTCTGCCCTAATGAAGACCCTGTGTGATCAAGTCAAGTAAGTTTTATTTATATAGCCCAATATCACAATTCACAGCTTTTGCTCAAGGGGCTTTACAATTTGTACAGCATATGACACCCTCTCTCCTTAGACCCTCGATCTGGTTAATGAAAAGCTTCTTTAATGGGAAAAAAATGGAAGAAACCTCAGAAAGAGTAACAGAGGAGGGGACCCTCTCCCCGTACAGACAGACATGCAATAAATGTTATGTGTACAGAAAAGACACAACATAGTAAAATTACATTATGGACAATCAGGATGACGAAATTATAGATAGATTGTAACATATATGAAGAATATAGATCCGCAAGGATGTCAAGCAACTTCAGGAGTCGCCAAACAGATACAACTTGAGCCGCACGACCTCCTCTCTACCATGGAGACCTGGAAAGAGGACAGACTATACAACACACAAGAGGCAAAGCTATAGCACACCATTCACACAGGTAGGAGAAATGAAACAAACACACAGAGGAAGAGCGAGAGAGAGAAGAGGAGAGGCTGCATCTCCTGGACGACGAAGATCCAGATCCAAACATCTGGAATGAGGCACCGACAGCCAGGGGAAAGAGAGGACGGCCGCTGGTCCAGCACAGAGAAGCCTGGGTGAAAATACAGGAGAAAGCTAAAATAGGGCGAGAGAGGGAGAAGAGAGAGAGAGAGAGAGAGAGAGAGAGAGAGGCTCACAGCGTGGACACTCATGTGCTTGTGGGACAACAAACAAACAGAGGGTTAGAGAGATGCAATGGTTTGCAGAAAGTGTACAGTATTTTCGTTGACAAACATGGACTACAAGTAAACATGGCTTACTAGATTCACTGAGACTGAGACCTACCCGCCGGAAGGATAATGGTAACAGCCACAAGGCCTGAAGTAATCAAGGAATAAGCAACTAAGTGAAAGTTAAGACAAAAAGATGAGGTTTGAGTTTTGATTTAAAGGCCTCCATCTACTTTGTAAGTCATCAGAAGCACCTTAAAGTCTGATCTGACATGGATAGGCAGCCAGTGAGGAGAAGCTAAAATTGGTGTAAATTGGTGTAATATGGTCAAATTTTCTAGGTTTAGTTAAAATTCTAGCTGCAGCATTCTGAACCATTTGAAGCCTTTCAGTACTAGCAGATGGGAGGCCTGACAACAAAATGTTACAATAATCAAGACTGGATGATACAAAGGCGTGAATTAGGGTCTCTGCATCAGCCAAGGACAGAAAAGACCTAATTTAAGCTATGTTGCGTAGGAAAAAAAAGGCTGTGTTGGTGATGTGTTTAATGTGCTGATCAAAAGAGAGAGTGGGATCAAACTTAACTCCAAGATTCCTGGCTGTCGAACTTCAGGGGATCACACAGTTGTCGAGAGTTACTGATGTCTATGTTGAGCAGGGCCAATAACCAGCACCTCTGTTTTATCGGAATTTAGGAGCAGGAAATGAAGTGAAATCCAGTTTTTCACAGCAGACAAGCAGGGCTCTAATTTAGTAATTTGGGAATGATCATCCGCCAGGCACATACAACTGAGTGTCATCAGCGTAGTGATGCTTTAAACCATTATGCCAGACTACATACAGACTTTTCACATAACTTTTCTCCTTGTTCTGCCTAAGAGTGCCTGAAGAATGTTTTCTTCTCTGTAACTAGTATTTTTACCTATTGATCAAATTTTTGGGGGCATTTGAGTCTTTTACTGAGCTGCTGCTACAATCGTTTTTATATTTGATAACCAAGATATTTTATTCTTTTTTCCATATGTTTTTGATGTTTGTGTAGGGTAAAAAAAATGTCTTTCTCTTTTCTCTTTCCATCTCAATGATGCTACATTTTCCACTGCTACGATTTAAAATGTGATATTTTTTTTTTCTCACCAGAGTGCAAACCAGGTTACATGTTAAAAGGATGAATTGCTTAAATAGGGTCCTCATAGTTGATATGGTCTTAAATTTTTATTTAAAGGCATTTTACGAACTTTCAAAGGCATTTGGAAGACACTGGTATCGATGATTTTTCTCATTATCAGGAGAAAGCCATTATGTGATTTCTTTTAAATGTTCATGACGAAAAAAGTTGTATTTTTTCATCATCATCTCAACATCATAGCCTTTCTTACTTTACATATCTGATTTAAGATTAAGAAAGGATTCCTGTTGCAATGAGCAAAGAATAAGGGAGTTAGCAGTGACAAGAACTACAAACTATTTCACTTGAAATGGTTGGAGATGAAGGCAAAACACACATAAAACGCATTGACATACATAACATAGAACAAAGTATCTAAGTCAAGCATTGCATAGCTGTATTTGGATGCACCACTATGTGAGTGTACAGACACACGCATGACACACTGAGTTAAGCAGTGCAGAGGTCAAGGTCAGCCTGCTGGCAGAGTGACTGCCTGAGAGAGTGAGCAAGCCAACGAATGATTGAGTGAAGAAGCAACTGTGGGTGAGTAAGGAAATGGATGAACAAGCATGAATACAAGCAAACACACCACACGGGATGAATTAATACCTATATCACTCAGATTCACTTTACACAGTATTTCTCCTGCATCCTTTCAGCAGACTGGCCAACCAAGTAATGAAATTTCCTAGTTATATGTCAATGATCCCTGCTGCCTTGAATTAAATACCGCCATAAATCAGACCACTCTTGATTCAGTAATGTCCTCTGCAAGATGCCTTTAAGGACGAGAAATGCAAAGTGATTCATTTTTAGGACTCCATCGCTAAATATAACACACGGAGAGGCAGAGGTATGTGGTGAGTCTGGGAGCTAATGTTGGTTTTTGTATCAATACTGTTTGAAATGGAGGTCAACAAAAATATGCAATCAAAAAAGGAAACTGCCCCTTTGCTTGATATTCATCTTCTGATTTGAATATCTGCTTATAACCTCCTCCCTCATCATTCACATCTCTTACACTTTTTATAATTAAAGCTCGATTACAGTGCCAAAAAGGATTGTGACTTTAGAATCCGTAATTTACTACTGTTTACTATGATGTATTAGTTCTTTATGGAAATAGCTGTGTTACACTGGCGCACACATCACACATTTTATTGGCCTATTTCACAGTAAAATGTGTTTCATTGGTCCCGCTGTGAGGCTACTGTGTTAGCTCTGTGGCAGCACAGCTGACTGTCTTTAGTGTGTCTGGCTAGCTACTGCTTGGCTTTCTGACAGACTGCTTCTCTGTCTGTTTAAAGCTTAAAATTACTTGAATCCTTTATTTACTCTAAGACAATGGAACTGTTTTACAATACGTCCTCCATTCAACTTTTACTGCCGAGTAAAAACAACAAAGTATTAGCAGCAAAGTGTACCTAATTGTCAAAGTAAAATTCACCGTTCACCGCACTCTTTGCCACGTTAGACAGAATTTGAATGTTTCAGGTAGTTCATGTATTTGGTCTGAATACATTATACTTTTGGAAACAGTTGGGCAAAGCATCATATTTTATAAGCTTATCAGATGTGTTGAATGTAAAATTTTACCCTTTAATAATTACAGCTGTCAGGTAGAGTGAACAGGAACTTATCCTTCCTTCTAATGCCACACCCAGAGTGGCATTTGGCCTATTTGTTGGGGATTTCTGCAGCATGAAATATGGCTACAATCAAGTCACTGATGTCGTCTGGTATGTCAGAGGTATTCTGCATTGTGACTAGTTATTGCTATTGTTTGAAGAACAGGAAATACCTCTCTGTTTACCCTGCACACCTACATCACTGCCAAAGCAACTGATTCAGATACTGATGGTTAACAATGCCGTAAGGTACCCTGTGGAGTTTTTGACCACTATGGAGCAATGTTTTTACAAGTGGGTGCTCGTTTTACTGGCATTGTGCAACAAAGGAAAGGAAGTAGAGGACTGCTACTAGCGAAAAATGGATGCAAACAATGCATTTTTTAGATATTTAAAATTTTGGCTTTGCAAAGGTTTCGTAAAGAAAACAACGCTTTCGTTAGACCTCATGGATGCGCTCAATACATTTTAGTGAGCACTGAATGTTAACAGAAACGTTGCTTGTTTCCAAGAAAACTCAATCAAGCACCTATAACATGCAAGAGCTGCCTGTCTAGATCACCAATGTACCAGTGTGTTCCCAGGTGAGATTTTTCTTCACTTACAATGTTACAATGGCCTCAGCTACGGTCATCAACCATGTTAGCTAATGACTGACAGAAGTTGGTTTTGCAGTTGCCCAGCAACAGTAACGGGGTGCTGCTAACACTTATGTCTGTGCTGACTTCTCAAAACAAAGGCAGAGTGTTTCAACAGGAATTTTCAAGCATACAAAGTGTGTTCTGAATGATTAGGCTCTTTGTATTTTGTGCTTGTGATAATGGCTGGAGTTGGTCTGGATAAAGGCAGCTTCCAACTGGAGAACCAGATTTGTTTTGTGCTAGCTTGCTGTTTCTGGCTTTAATAAAGGGCAACAATGTTGAATTCTTGATCTTAGGTGCTACACATGGAGTTTTATTACCATTAAATCCGATGTATATTGATGTAGAGAAATCCTAACCTTCAAATACAAAAACCAAGTGAGACCCTGACTTAAACATTTGCCGGCCTTTACTGAGCATTTTTCAATGTCAACCACAGGGTCGTATTTGGTGGGAAGATTTGCTGGATTGCTTTATGGGCCCAAACAGGATACAACAGTCCTCATTTGGATGAAAACAACGTAGAGGCTACAAAAAATTAGTTATTTTCTCTCAAAATGGCTTTATCTTTGTGACAAGTAAACACATCAGGGATACAACTAGAATATATATAAATTACGAGCAGGTTCAAAACTGGGTACTGTATTTAGGAGGTCGTATGGCTCAGGTCCTATCAGTTTGGTAACACCTGAAGTTGCTTGATGTTCAGCCCCCTGAGGCAAATTTGTAATTTGTGCTATTGGGCTATATAAATAAATTGACTTGACCTGACTGTATTGCCCTTCAGAGTCTGTTACATCAGTTCGTTTCCTGGTTTATTTACTGGTTCAATTTTCATTCTATCTCTTAAATATTTTGTAAATGTAGGGTATTTAAGGGTATTTAATCTAAATATTAAATAGCCTTGCTAATACTGAATATATTCATATTTGCTCCTAAAAATGTAAAAATATAACTCCATGTAATTATTTTTTGTGATTTATTAAAATCAGTTTTTGTAAATTCTCTTGAGGCAGTCATTTTCCTTTCATTCAATCGCAATGAAATTACATGAATCCTCATTTTATTGTGGGACCCCCTGGAGCCACTGCATTGACCCCTGGAGGTCCCCAGACCCCACTTTGGAGAACCGCATGTCTCTTTAACTAACAGATGCGCCCCCTGCAGGCGGCCTTTCCCCACTGCTCCTCCTCCTCCTCCTATACCCCGCTCTCTGACTCCACGGCTCCTCATTCACTAGAAGATGGCGGACTGCGCTCCACTATTAGATGAGGAACTCTCGTCCTTTGTCTTCAATTACCTGACAGAAAACTCCGGCAGCCAGGTAAGATCTCGGCCTCTTTGGACACACGGAACCTTGGGCTTTCCAGACCGGGGTGCGTCTTTGCACGTCGCCGGCCGTGGCGCACGCTAAGCCCGGTTATTGCGAGGCGTTCGCCCGGTGTGACAGCAGCATCTTCCTGGCATAGTGCGACCCGGTATCTCGGTCTGCGTGCGTGTGTATGTGTGTGGGAATGTCTACTATGTCTTGAAGTCTGGCTTTCACGTGTTTTTGAAGGAAATGTCTTCAGTCATGACAATGAGCGAATCTGACGGATAAATACGAATATATATGTTTGTGTTGGTGCTGGAAACGGAGAGCAGCCGGCGTGTTGCTGCTTGGGGAGAATTATTTGGTATGCAGAGTGGCGCTTTGGAAACTTTTGACGCATTCTTGAGGGAAGTTTTAATTTCAGTGCCGGCAGAGACTTGGACACGTGGTGCGCCTCTAAACGCATGGACTGAGCCTGAAGACTGTTGTGATATTATGACATTATGAAACTAATCCGCTGGCTACAGGACTGCTTGGCTTTATAAATTGTGCAGAGATGAGACATACTTGTGTGTATTTTTGTTGATGCATTACTCGGCTGGTTGTATATAATGTTTAGTTTGTTTTTCGCGCATAATCGAAGCGGATGTTTAACAAAGTGTCTGTTTGTGAAAACACCGCAGTACATCAGTGCTGTGTAGCGTTATTTATCCACTCCATTATAAGCTGCTTGCCACAGCACCGTGAGTTTAACTGGGGATCTCTGTGTTGGATATCTGAAGGCTGCTCGGTGCGCTTCAAAGTTGAGCAACTCCCACCGATGGTTCCTGCAATTTCTTCAGATTGGTCAATTTATCAGACGATATTCTGCAAAGCAATGAGATGGAGAGGAGACAGTGGGTTTTAGTCAGCTGAGAAAGTTGGAACGGTTTTACGTTTTCATAATCGTTTGCGTAATCGTTAGGCGACGGTTACAAAATGTTTGTCTGGTCACTGTAGCCTATGCTGTGGTAAACTAACTAACAACGGGGCTTTCGGCTGTGTGTCTGAAGGAGTGATGATGACAGTCTGTGGACCCACGGTGTTGCTGTGGGTCGCAGGGAAGTGATTTTGCACTGAATTGCAAGGAGGCGTCAAGACGCCAAACTGCGTTAGGAAATCTCTGGGATTCTGGGATGCTTGCTTATTGGCAATCATGCATAACTACAACATGAATTAATTTCTTTTAATGAATGAATGGGATCTTTAATTAAATTCGGTATACAGTCAACACACAAAGCAGCACATTTTGAAACAATATCTGAACTTTTAGAACTGGCTCTCCTGTTAATCCCAGAAAAATCTCCTGTCCAAGTACCCCACGCAGGGCGGTAGCGAGTGGTAATTATCGAAATTAAGATTTCTTCGAAATGAAGTGATGCTTTGCACATAAGATGTATGCCGAACTTTCAAGGAGAAAGTATGTATTATCAAAAGCTCCTCGGCTGTGTAATATGTTATGTGTCTTGTTTCGTATAAGGAAGGAAACAATACATTGGCACATTTCCGGACCGGGTTTGGTGAAATGTCTTAATGTCAATCTCCCTTCTGGCTGTAGAGTCGCGCTTCCGAAATGCGCACGGATCATTACCGTGCACGGAAGCCCATAACAAGGACTGTCATAGGAATACAGGACCCCCGGTGTTTACTGCATCACAGTGTGACGTCAGATTGCGTCGTGGTGATTCTTTTTGCACGGTCATCAGAGGGTGTGTGTGTGTG
>LKNJ01007940.1:0-10540 GCA_002120245.1 Maccullochella peelii | reverse complement strand
AAAACGTGAAGCGCTGTGAATACTTTCCGGATGCACTGTATCCAAGCAGTTTGTATGTAGCCATGCTCTGAGCATTAAAAGTGTGACAATACTATAAGAGATTCTTGTCTCGATCATCGTTTTAAGAGTGGGATTATTACAAAATTGCCACGACAAACCATTCTCTGAAGCTTTAAATCAATCAGTTACTGGGTCACTGGGAAGTGGTGATACATCCCAGCAAGAAAGTGACTGAAATCCATACAGCCACTCAGAGTTTGCAAAGATACTGAGGTGGTGACCTGATCCGAAACCCCCCCTCTGGTCATAAAACCAATTATTTAGGTCATTTGGCTTTTACAGCTGTCTGAAATCTACAGTTTACATTCCAAATTGCAATATAAAAAGCACCTACATTAAACACAATAATACCACAAGCTTTAATTCCTAGATCATCAAATATTACAAGAAACCAACAGTAGGAACAAATAGGAAAACTATTCGTTACTGTGCATGTTGGAGGAGGTCCAGGAGAATATTTCAGAGCTGAGAAGAAAGGGTAGAGATGATATTTTAAAGAACAAAGGAATTATATGAACCTGAATAAAAGAGAATGAAACAAACAAACAATACAAACACAGAAAAATGACTCGTCTGCTGACAGTAGGGGGCAGAATAAGTTCATCTTTGAATATCAGGATGGGACCATAAATTCTGCCTCTGTGCTGCCTTTTCAATGTCACAGTTTCAATTACAGATGACCTTTTCGCCTCACGTGGCAGCATTCATGTCACGGAACATGCAATTCCGATGGAATTCCTAAAGCAGCCCAGTAAATATATCTGACCTTAGTCCAGATACACGCAATGAAAAAATACACTGAGGCTGGAGTCCTGGAAGAATGGCATGGATTCAAAGGTCCTGGCTGCCTCAGTGTTTGTGGCATTCATGCATACTGCCTGTAAACTAGTGTATGGAATGTGTAATGTGTTGATTGTATAGAAATTACTTTATTGATAGAAATGTGCAGATCATGTTTGAAAGATGCTTTTCTGCACCTGCATTTGTCCATGCACATATGCATATGGAATTAATGTGTTTTAGTGAAATGAATAGACATGTTTGTCTATATGTTGAGAAAATGAAGGTTTTACTGAATAGACACTGGATAGACAGCAAACAGCAGCATTATATACAGTACAGTATTCCCACAGTAGGATTTATATGTGGCAAATCCTGTTTTTTGGGGGGGTTTTTTTTTGCATGTGTTCCAGCTGTTTTTGAACTCTGTTAAGGTGCGTTCACAACAAGCATGCTGCAACCCTCTAAGAAGAAAAGTGGGATGTGGATAATTAGGAGGGAAACACCCCGTGAACGCAAGGGATTATGGGTAGAAGGAAATGGATGTAAAAAACATTGAATTCTGGACTGATGTTTATATTCATCTATGAGTTAATGTGCTCTTAAATACTAAGAAGCAATAGTAATTATACATATTCATAGCCATTATTAGCTCATGACAAACAGACTGGTATTGGCATACTGTACATTGGCCGATATGAAATATGGACTGAGGCTTACATAATTAAGAAAAGTCTTTTGATGACATTGTTTGTTCTGTGGAGTCCATTGTTATAACACTGTGTAGTAAATTGTGTGTAAATTGGCAGCACCAATCAGCACCACAGCTCAGTCTGATCTCACAGGAAATCTATACAGAAATGAACAAAAATAAATGTTTTCCATCACATATGAATGAAAATGAGAGGTCCAAGTGAACACTACCTGTTCTACAAACATTTATGATGTTGTTGCTTTTACCTGCACTCCTGCCTGACTGTTGTCTCATTTTGATTTGTTTGAAATTAAACCTCATTCAATCTTTCAACCACCTGCAATGGGAAGGAGGCTTTGTACTTTATATTCCCAAGTAGAGAAAATTAGAAAAATCTGTTTTATCTATCCTGTAGGATAACAAACTGGAGTGAGGTTCCCTTTATGCAGAGGAATACTGTATCTTGTGGGTGAATGTGTGGAGTTGTTATCAACATTATTTCATTATTTCCTTCTCCTCTCTTCTAGTCTTCCTATTGCAAGTATATTATTTTGCCTTTTATATATATTGTTCTTGTATGTTTGGATAGGAGCCAATCACCGCCGGTAGCTGGTCAACCAATCGCATGCTCGTCCTGGCACACATCTATTTACATACATGGACACCTGTATGTAAACATACATCAATACATTCACACTGATGGAAAGAACACTAAAGAGATCATTAAGAAAAGAAAAGCATAATGCCAAGCAAAACATAACCACAACTTTAACTCCAAAAATGAACTTGAAATTGTGTAAAAAGTGTGTGTTGCCAGAGACCTTACTTGGAACAGTTTGAAAGCCAAATGCGAGAATCCCAAGAATATTTACTAAAAGATAAGTATCAACATTTTTCAGACTCAAAATAATTAGTTGGACTCTTACAGGGCCTGGACTCTGTTTGGAGACCAGACATGGCTCTCTGAGGCTGAATTATTCTTTGTCCTTTGCTGTTGTTATATCTAAGTGCACTACATAAGGACAATTTCAACAAGCTCATTGTAACGTCAGTGCTTTTTGTGGAAAGGAGCAAATATTGATTAAATTAATGATGTGACTGATGTGACTCACTTTCTCTGTACAGAATTTAAAAAATGTATGGCAAAAGTCCAGAACCAAATTTAATTTCACTCTGATGCTAAATAAACTCAGCACGGAGTCTTCTGTGGACCTCCTTTCTGTCTGGTCTGACGAATCGTCCAGCAGAAACAGGAAACGGGCTCCTTTCATGAATTCTATTAACATCTAGTTTCTTAGACTCTACAGACCAGGGACCCAGAATGAGGTGCAGGCTCATTGCTGCGAGGCCCCTATATGACAAGGATGGAAATATGTTTTAATGAGCCTGAGTCCCGAGGCGACAGAGCATTTTTTATTTGAGGCCAAGGCTGTGAGACTTCAAGAATGCATAGAAATTAAGTACTACTGAAGGAGGTGGCAAACAAAAACAAATAATCAACTGTAAAAGCTGATTGTTGCTGCCCCCTAGAGGCTGAAGTGTTCATTACACCCCACAATGTATATGTGCTGAAATAGACAATTTTGCTGTTCATGGAGCCTTGCAAGTTTTGAGGAAAAAATTAAGTTTAGCCTCATGGTGGCACTAGAGATAAAGGTCATGAGGTTACCAAAAAACATGGTTCATCCTCTGGGGATCATGAATATGCAAAGCAAATTAATGGCAATGTAGCCTGTTCAATTATAAGATATCTTGTGTACACTGTCCACATTTTGCCTGTGGGTGATGCCAGAGCAATGCTCATGGAGTGTTTGGAAGAAAATGGGTTTATCTTCTAGGGAGCACAAATGGGGTCAGTAAATTTTAGTAAATCATTACTCGTGCACAAGTTTTGGCCTGATGGCTGTCCTAAAGGAAAGGCCAGAGGGTCACTAAAAACATTTGGATCCAAGGACCATGAACATCCAACATTGTTTATTAAACAGACAGTGTTTCATCTCAGTTGTATCTTTGCCAGGTCAAATCATGTCTCGATTAATGATATGCCTTAAGAGTGTTTGTGTTTGTAATATACAGTTCTTATTCCACAGTCCAATTAAATTGATATTACTGAATAAAACAGGCTTATGGTCATCATTTGGCATTTTAGTATTCTGTTATTCCAATATTCACTAAGGTCTTCAGGCTAGTGAGAGCTCTGCCCAATTTTTGGCATCTGTTGATACATTTTTTTATACAATAGCAGATATCAGAACTGTGGTTTGGGAATCAAAATGAGTCACAGATGTGTTTCTGCTTCATGTTTTCACGACAGGAGAACCAATTAGGCTGCCAAAGATACACTTCTTAATTCATTATCTTAATGATAAGGAACCTGTCTGTGGATTTTTTTTCCAAATCAACAAAACATACTGTGATTGTTCCCATTTGATGTCCTCAATTAAAATACAATAAACTGATGTAACTTGTTCAATATCTTGAAGTTGTGGTTGATAGTTTTGACTTTTAGCTAAATTAAACCTCTACAATTCAGCAAATGATACTCCTTTT
This sequence comes from Maccullochella peelii, assembly GCA_002120245.1. Taxonomy (NCBI): domain Eukaryota; kingdom Metazoa; phylum Chordata; class Actinopteri; order Centrarchiformes; family Percichthyidae; genus Maccullochella; species Maccullochella peelii. The sequence continues at coordinate 6,456 of LKNJ01007940.1, read as the reverse complement.
CACTCCTCACTGAAGTCAATGGATGCAGCTCCAGCATCTGAACTGTTTGAGTCAACAATCATCAGATCAGTTGCATAACTAACCCTGAAAAGGAAGCGACTGACCAGTCATACTAATGGACCGTTATAAAGAGAGCACTGACCCGTGTGACCTGTAACCGAGGCTATACAGAGGGGAAAATGAGGAATGCTGCAGGGCCAAGCTGGGTCACCCAGGGGCTTTCAGAGAGACGTCAAAGGTCAAATAGTGATTGAAGGGAAGATTTAAAAGTTGAAATCAGTGAGAACTGCTGAGTCAGATTCATTCATTACAGATGATAATCTATTAATCAGAATTATATACTTAAAGCTGCACTAATCAATACTTATACATTAACAATAAATCAAATGGATGTGGCGAGATCACTTGCAGTGATAAATCCACAGAGTATCACCAACCTCAGTGTTTCCAGCAGCAGCAGGCAACTCTGATAAACCCACAGTACACTACCTGCTCAGCAGCAAACAGCAGACAGACACAGCTTGCGACTAGCTGGTAAAGAAAGTGGAGCTTTTAGCAGCTAAAGAGTCTATTTTTCTCAGGAAGAGCTAAAAGGATAGTGAATATGGTACTTCTTAATTCATCAGGTGGACACGAACTCCATCTCATCTCCTGGATGTGAAAACAGGCAGCTGTCTCCTAGAAATTACCTTCCTCCTTCATACTACTAATTTGCTTTGCCAAATAAGTTGAGAAGGAAGGGCAATCGTTTAGTTGTAATGTTTGTTTAGTAAATGAAGTGGTACATTTTTGTACAGCTTGTTGGGACTTGGTTGGGGTGGATGGTGGAAACCAAGGTTTGTATCCTGTGGTTAGGTTTAGGCAACAAAAACCTTTTGGTTAAGGTTAGGTTGGGGAAAGAAAATTGTGGTTTCAATGACATGCTCAAAAAGTAAACTTGTCCTTTCTCGTGATTCAAGTCACTGTTCACTCTTTCATTATTTAACCAAAATGACATTTTTTTCTTAGCCTAAACCTAAACCAAGTGCTGTGACTGCCTAACCATAACCAAAAAAATGTTAATGCTGTAGTTGCTACAAGCGGATATTGTGGTAGGGAAAAAACTAATGATGTTGTCAATGAACATTTAGCAGATACATTAACATTTTGCGACTTGGCAGATACCTCACAATGTCGATCAAAAATGCTATACAGGTGACATTACGCTTCTCTTAAAACGCATTTGCTGTTGCAGATTAGAAGTATATAAACATCATTTCTAAGAGACAGTAGTGGGATATGTGAGGAGTGTTCTATGGAGGTGTTGAATGGTGCCAAAGTGAGCTTACCCCTTTTCCACCAAGGCAGTTTGAGGGCCGATTCGGAGCCGGTGCCTAATCTCGAACCAGTTCTTTGCGTTTCGACAGCCAAAGAACTGGCTCTCGGCCAGGAAAACTGGTTCCAGAGCGGCACCAACACTTTGCTGGTCTAGAACCAAGAACTGCTTACATCAGGGGCTGGGGGTGGGATTATCATGATCAAAAAGACCAACTAAAACTTACGTTCAGTGTTAATAAGAATCAAAACGTATTAGGTAACTAATTGCCGTCCATAGCAATCACAACGAGCAACCAGCCAGGAGCAACACTTGTAAAGAGACGACGTAGTCCTCCATTGTTGCTGTTGTGCTTGAAGTTGGTGCTAGCATTGCTGGGAAAATGGACACGTATACAGTGACATAATGACGTGGCTCTATGGTGGCTCTCTAGCCCGTGGAAAAGCAAACCGGTTCTAAGAAGGTTGAACCAACCAGAACTAGCACTAGGTTCGCATTGGTGGAAAGGGGGTATAGATAAGCTTTTATAGTCTAGAAGGCCCAGATTGACCAGGTGAGCTAGATCAGCCATTTGTCTTCAGGATTAAACCAGAACAGTGTACTAGACATGACAAGAGGGAATTCACCATCCAAACTCGGGACTTACAGTGTCTTGTAGTCAAGGTGTCCGTGGTGTACTCGGATCTTCAGGTCAGGGGAGTGGAAGGCGTTGCCATTTTTCCCAGAATTTCCAAATTTAGCACACAGAATCTTTCCTGAAGTCTTTCATTATCATCCTTTAAAGATAAATTAGCAGAAATCGAGGCAATTATGCTGCGAGGCATTTCTTTCAGCTCATCACATAAAGGACAATAGAACATGAAATGAGACTCATTTTCAATGTCCATTAAATCACAGAGCAGAATAAGACTGTTCTCATCATTTCTCCATCCTGCAATTGATTCCATTCATTTGTCAATTTTGAGACCAAATTCTACATTGGTGGACATTTTTACAATGTTTTGACCTTTTGACTCTCTCTGTGGTCTAATGAGATCACACTTTTGTAATATTTTCTTGTATATTATGATCTTACTATAATATATGATGTGTTAGAAATGGGTTCATGAAGTTTAAAATTCAGTTTTGTGTCAAACACGGAAATTTTCCCTGTTCTGAACTTCTTGAGAGGTTTGCTCTTCTTAAAGTAAGAACATTCTCACACTGTCATCCACTCCGCATTGTTATGTGTTTCTCACCTATCCTGCACCGTGGCTCTTCCACAGTTTTGAAGTCAAAAGTGGGAACTATGTCATCATATTAAAGCTACCAAGGTGAGAAAACAAGGTTGGCTGAAGTGCACACCAACACCGGAAATTTTATTATGTAATGCAATGCTAAAAATCAACTTTATGTCATTTTAAAAGCATACAGTCTTGCATACAGTGGAAACTTCAGGTTCAATACCTGTGCTCTAAAGGTGTAGTGCAACGCATGTTGGAGTATTTTTACTGCATATGATTTCATTAGATGGCTATTTGATTCCACATGGTTAACCTTCCTACTGTCACCTCCCTGTAACACTGACCGAAGAGTGTACCATCCAAACTTATGTGACTGACTGACTGAGGTTGTCCATCCTGCTTTCAGCTTAGATGGTAACCAATAATCATTTACACTTTGTTCACACTGCTTGTGTTTTAATGTTCATGTATGACATTTATTTCAGAGATGCATGTGCAAAAAGACAATGTGAAAGACATCAGACTCATATAGAAGTAAACTACTGAAATGAAAGCTACTTTGACTAATGTCTATGTTTCTGCACAGAGGCCTAACCTCAACCCCATCCAACACCTTTGGGATTAACTGGAACACCGATTGTGAGCCAGACCTGATCATCCAACATCAGTGTTGGACCTCCCTCATGCTCTGAAAATCCCTGCAGCCAGTTTCAGCATCTGGTAGAAAGCCTGAAACCAGAAGAGTGGAGGCTGTTATAGCTGCACATGAATGCCGGAATGATATATTTAACAATCATATATGGGTGTAATGTTCAGGTGGCCACATGTTGTTGGCCATGAAGTCAGATTTACGTTCACATTTGGAAGTGAGCCAAATCAGAATTGAAAATGTCAGATTCAACGTGACAGTGTGAATTTTATTTTGTTGTGTCATTAAAAATGACACAAAAAAATAAATGAATACTGCGAAACATCATAATTGGATTTAGTGAAGAAGTACTCACAGTACTAATACCACAGCTTGGAGATACTCTGTTAAGAGTAAAAGTCATGCATTCAAAATGTTACTTAAGTAAAAGTACCAGCAGTATCAGCTGTTTGCCATTCACCATTTTGGATTACAATTATTGATGCATTCATGTGTTCGTCACTTTAATAATGCAGCTGGTAAAGGTGGGGATAATTTTAACTACTTTATATACTGCTGGGTAGCTTGTGAATTTCTCCCGGGCATCAATAAAGTCACATGATAATTTATTTGTTGGTTATATTTTGTTATTAAACTGAATCTGCAAAGTCAGTGGTAACTTAGGTTATCAAATAAATGTAGTGGAGTAAAAAGTACTATATTTGCCTCTGAAATGTAGAGAAGTATAAAGTAGCATAAAGTGGAAAAACTCAAGTAAAGTGCAAGTACTTAGGTACAGTACTGGAGTAAATTTACTTTCAACCACTGAGTATTTGGGGCACGTTTAGCTGCAGTCTGAAGTCTGTCTGGACTTTAAATAGTGAAATTGTGCTGGTAAACTTTGAGCACTGGTGAGCACACTGAATGATGTATTGTGCTATTGTTTGGCACATAGTAACCCTTATATGTTTACTGTTCATGTGGGATCTGGTTCTCTGGCTGTACATTACACTTTATGTCTACGCTCCAAAGGCCACAGTTGATTAGCTGCCAACGCGCCACACACTGATAAACACCGGCACATGCCTCGCTCTGTGATATACACAAATACATTTAAATATGTAGTATCCTCAGCCATGTGTGTGATAGCTTAATGATGATATATGTGGAGTATTCTGCTGCTGGAGCCGACTGTAATCCAACTGTCTGCTTCCAAATATTTATTATCAGCCAACACTTCCTTACATACACAGAACATCTGCACATTTCAATATAACTTACAACCACTGATGCACACTGTGTTGTTGTTCAGCTGCTGCACTCAAACTGCTGCAACCAACCGTGTCTTAATACACATGCAGTATGTGCAGTATATTGGATTGCCAATTTGTATTAATTTGATTGATTTTTAATGATCCATGGGGAGAAACGTTATCAATATTTCATCATTTGTATATCGCTGCAGCAATGCGCCGGGAGACTCAATTACAACGGGATTTTTCCCTTGGATTTTGGATTATTGCAGAAAACAGTTTATGATACTTGTTCAGCGAGATAATCTTCACAAATGAACACCACTTTTAGGATTTTTGAAGCTTAAATGCAATCGCCAGAAGTAAAAAGCTAAGGTTAGGCTATAAACTACGCCACGGTCGCATGACTTCAACATCACCACCAATAAGCTTCCACCTTGTAATCTGATTTCACGTGCTTACCTCTTCTACAAAAGCCTTTGGGAAAGTTGGAATTAGAATAGGGGCAGCACGGTGGTGCAGTGGTTAGCACTGTCGCCTCACAGCAAGAGGGTTCTCAGGTTGACCCCACTGGTTGGTTGGGTGGAGTTTGCATGTTCTCCGCGTGGGTTCTCTCCGGGTACTCTGGCTTCCTCCCACCATCCAAAGACATGCAGGTTAATTGAAAATTAAATTCTAAATTGCCCGTAGGTGTGAATGTTTGTTTGTCTGTCTCTATGTGTCAGCCCTGTGATTGGCTGGCGACGAGTCCAGGGTGTACCCTGCCTCTCGCCCACTGTCAGCTGGGATAGGCTCCAGCCCCCCCTGTGGATAAGCGATATAGATGAATTAGAATAGTTTGCAGTATAAACCCAACGAGGCTGAAAAGGCATGCGAGTGAGTAGATGAGTTTCTGTGTTCGGCGTGATGATGTTTAATGTCCCCGACAACCTCTGTAGTCTCATTTAGCCACTTGTTAGCAACTGCCTTTTTTAAGACACGTAAAAGCTTAAAAATTCAACTGGGGTATTTACTGATGTATTTTATATCGTAGAACAAAATGTGAAAATCTCTTAAGCTTGTGTTAACCACAGACCTTATTTCAGGCATCGAACCAAAAACCCATTCAAGAAGCCCACTGACTTCCAGATGAGGGAACCCGAAGTGCAAATATGCTAATTCCTGCAGCACTCTATAAGAACTGGTGGACACAATAGCCACATGAATGCAAATACTGCCCCCTGTGGGTCAAATGTGTTAATGTGTGGTAATCTATTTCTGTTCAGTGTGTGTAACTGGAACATGGAGCATGGAGTGATTGACCTGTGGGATTATTCCTTTTAAAAAATATTATCTGGAGTAACTTTTCAGTCAAATGTGGTTCCATAAAAAAAAAGGAAAATGGAAAACGGTATAAAACGGAAAACTGGAAAGACATAACCTCTCAGATAAATGAGTACTGCCTCCTCCAGATGTGAGTACTGCAAAAACAGCCCTACTAGAAAGAAGCCAAATATTCTTAAATAGAATCAAATTGTCTTGTATCAAGCAAAAAAATCTGCTAATGGGGTAAGCCAAGTTTGCTTGGCAAGAATTCTTAAAACTAGCATAACAGTCTAGCCACTGAAAGACCGTAATTAGACAAAATGCCAAAATTTAAGCAAGTTGTGCTTATTACAAGCAATGAAAACTCAGTTGTTTAAGACAGACTTACTTAAAATGAATATTTTGGTATCTTGATCAAGCTGACTTTAAGAATTTACAATATATCTTAATTTAAGATTAATAATTAGCAAAAAAAATAGCTTACACAAGTGGGTTCAAACCAAGAACCCTTAGGCAACAGTGCCTCACAGTGAGAACAGTGAATTTTTTTTCACTCAAACCTTCTTTGCATGATAAATAATTTCTCTCGCAAAAAATATTTTTCACCATGCCACCTGAAATAACCTGACTACAATATATGAACTTGTACTACTTCTAGAAATGAGATTGGCTTGCTAGACAGAAACTAATCTGACATTTCTTTTCACTTGTTTATTGTTGACTCAGTATATC